>JAUELE010222817.1:0-12738 GCA_031471655.1 Diodora aspera | reverse complement strand
GATTGTCCCACATAACAACGCTTACAATTTGGACATAAAATTGCATAAATGATGTTTCTGGTGCTACAATCAAAATTTGACTTTTTATGGAATGTCTGGCCATTTTCAAAAGTAAAGCTAGAGCCCTCCATTAGGTGAGGGCAAGTACCACATCGTTTATTTTTAAATTCAGTGACAGTAAAAACCTCGCTGTTTTGAGAACTGCTGTATTTAGCACTACTAAAGAAGTTTTTGAGATTTTTTGGTTGACGTTTGCTTTTGATTCTTTTATTTTTTTCTATCATTTTGCTGAGCATTTTATCCTGTTTTAACATAGCCAGGTTGTTGTGAATAGTGGGGAACAGCTCAGCATTGTTGGGGTTGTAAGTACTAACAAAAGCAATCACATTGTTGTCTCTGGATCTCCTTTTTGGAGTTCTTAATTCAGTGATATCAATATTAATAGCCAGGGCTTTATTGATCCCATCTTCAATTAGTTGGTGGGGATAACCTCTTTAAATCATGGTTCAAGTCCCGCCCGGGTACCTCTCTTTCATCCCGGAAATTGGAGCCTGATGCCGACCGAAGGTTGGTGACACCGTGGTGATATGGCCGAAAGATTGGCGAAAACCACGTTAAATAAAAAAAACCCCATCACTCATCATCCAGATAGATTTGTCAGTGCTGTGTGAGCTTCGAGTTGGATGCTATGAACTCTGACGAACAACCAGCACGGCTAAGTTAGCCTTTTTTAAATACCTGTGATGGTAGCGACTTTATCAACTCACTCGGCAGGAGGCCCATGGTTGCAGCTAACTACCCACCTGTAATTTGATATCAGGGTAAACGTGTACCCTGTTGACATATACCACAGAATAAATAGATGTGTATCTCTATAAACATGTGCCTGTTTGTTGAAGTTGGTTGAGCCGCGTCGACAACACTGTGATGGGCATAGGTCCAAGCATGTATATTTGTACAGGCAAACATCCAACATATCAAACGTAGACCTCATATCTTATATAAACCATTTCAGAGAGATGAACGAGTTTGGTTGAATGGGTTAATGAGTACGTGAGCTGGAGATGAGTAGTTTAACTTACTATTTTAGTAAGCTTCATACCAAGTGTGAAACTTGAATTTGCATCAGTACCGCCTTTCACCACTTAACTGCATGCTTTCTCGGTATCAATATTATATATGTGCTTCTTGTGCGAAATAATAATAATAATAATAATAATAATAATAATAATAATAATACTAATAATAACACTTTATTATCCAGCACGGACATTATTTTCCCACTCTTACGGGTAGTTGTCGCCGCCGAGCGGCGCCAATACCTATTTTCAGCTGGGCCGACTGAGAAAAGTGGAGTTAAGTATCTTGTCCAAGAGTACAACACGGCGCTCCGTTAGCTGGGATCGAACTCGCGACCTAACCATCGTCCAATCCGACGCCTGTTGCTCACGGCTACCACGCCTCCAGATACAGTTCAGACCTGTAAAGGTTTGTTAAAACTTTACATATCCTTACATGTTATTCCACTTGTCTTTCAACAAATCCATATCTCAATTATTGAAATTATTATATTTGTGTATCTTGTTTTGTGACCATTGTGAAGAACACATAAACATTGTGAACATGAATTTAAATGATAGAGATGACAAATTCACGAAAAAGTTAATTTTATGTTAAAGTGAGTTCGGTTGTACTCTTATGGTTGTCACAGGCGGGTGGAAGGGGGAGGGGGGCGCCGGCGGATGCATTAGAAAAACCTACCAGTTAACTTTCCGTTAAATTTCAAAGAGCTTATCAATTAAGTGCGGTTCAAAACCAATTACTACATTGGTAAGAACGCGAGAGGTTGATCTTCGGATCTTCATTAGAATTTACGCTCTTCAAATATGCTCTCAACAAATATGAATAAAAAATCTTACATCCTGGCCTGAATATCAGCTGGATGTCTAAACTCCCATGTCCAGGCTTAAGAAAGGCAATCAGCTGAACCGTGCAGGATTCAAACCTAGTACCCGCGACACGACCAGTAGACTGATGATTTACTTTAACTTTACAGTTGATCTACTTTAACGGCATTCAGCACCAGCAAGGCAACACTGGATATATTTAAAAGATCGTGAAGTAGTCCTTATGATAACGATGGACGCTGCGCATACCTGCGTGCAACTCGTGTATTATTTGTTAGTTATAACATCATACTCGTCTTATCTTCTCAACCTGTGCATTAGATTAGCAAACTCTGGATTCATTACCAGATATATAAGGTGAGTACCATTTGCAGCATTATTTGTCTCGTGATAGCATAAAATACTTGTTCATAATAATGTTATCAATAAAAGTCTAGAAATTTGATGTTTAGAAGATTAAAAATTTTAATTCTAGCTTTCAACATATTCAAATTGTAAACTGTATTTCTCTATCCAGAGACATAAACACAAATGCTACATCTATTAGTTTCAACGTTTAAGATTAACACACCCGTTTCTCGTCCACCGTAATTAAACAATAAAAGATATTTCAATCACTAATCCCATATCCAGACTTTATATGGGACAGATAAACGTTTTTCTTTAGTAAATCAGATGCCAATTTTAAATTACTACTAGTATATCAACATTTCTACTGTTTGCCCAGTGATGCCAAATAAAGCGGTACGCCCTATATTATACAAAAGTCTTGTGACTTATATAAATATACAGGTAGCATGCCTTCATTGACCTTCCGTTGCCAAGCGTTATAAACGTTCTAATGCATTTCCTGTTCGGTTACTGCGAGGCTGCAGTATCGCATTTACACATAATTATTTTAATCTCTTACTTGTTTTCTTCCTTAACAAGTCTCAAGAACATGTAAATATATACATGACAATTGTCAGTGTGTACTGGTACAATGGTTGATTAATCAGAGTTACAGATAAGCTCTTAAGACAATTGGGTATTTATCCCTCCATTTTTCAGATAATTGGGTGTTCATAATTCCAATTGCGTAACATAGATATTTTACCTAACGGAACATTTTACATTTACATTTTAATAGTAGCTGAAAACATTTTGAAATTGCAAGTTTATATCAGTTAAACATACATGTACGTACAGATTCGAAAATGGTCAATAACAGCGTAATGCGTGCTTGCTCTCCAGTACAGACTACGGAAAGCGATTCATTTGTATAGTGAACAAAAGTCAGTAAACCATACAACGCTGAAGATCATATGCACTGGATTTAACTAATTACCGAATAATACACAACGCAATTTCAAACAATTGCGTAAAGCCATTTTGTTTGCTTTTACGTTGCTCAATGCTTTTCAAAATAATTGCGTATTTGCTTTATTTTATTGCGTAGTTACGCTAATACGCGGCTTATATGTAGCCCTGCTGATTCAATGGTATGTACGATATATATAGACTCAAATATAATCTCTGAAGTAAGATTAATATTTCTTATTTAAAATTAAGATTAAAACGATATACATTTGTCATAAAATAAATAAGATCCCAGAAAGACTGGTCACTTCAGAAGCTGCAGCAAACATATCTAGACTGTATGCTTGTCTTTGTTATAATAAAACTTCAGGGTCTGGATGACACACTACCATATGTACTGTACAGAGATACCAGAAAATGACAACTTCGGAGGGTATATAAACCACGCTGCTGTATGTTACTGTTTTGCAATGTCTAACCTAATTCCAGCTTGTAAACGCTTATCGAGTTCGTTATCAGTTATGTCACTAGGGGGCGCGGGGGGTTCGGACTGTATCATGTGACACCATCAGAGGGGGCGACACCCAAGGGACTGTGTCTACATTTTGGTAATTTAAAGGATTTAAGGGTTAAATTTTCATTGTTGTTGAGTTTTCCACAAGTCTTAATCCGGTTCCGTAAGGGTATCAGAGGTCGGAATTCGGGATGACACCATGGCACGTGTGCATGAAAAAGCAGTAATTTAAGCGTCTACTTCGGAAGTAGCGGCGCTACTTCGATATGCATGAGACCGAAGTAACGCTAACTTCGGACGTAGCGCCGTAGTAGATCTACGGTGACCAGATCTTCGGAAGTAGTTACTTCCGAAGTGACTACTTCCTTCAGTAGTTCCTTATGGGCCCGTATGCACGAGAAGGAAGGAACGTACTTCAAACGTAAGCATTACTTCGGAAGTAACTGCCTCTGCAGTAGTCCGGGGAGCCATTGTTGATCTACTACGTCGCTACTTCTGAAGTTAGCATTACTTCGGTCTCATGCATACCGAGGTAGCACCGCTACTTCCGAAGCAGCCAGTGACTTCCGAAGTAGGTCTAAGCTTACTTCCTTCTCACGCGGGCCCTGGCTCACGTCTCATCGAGGATTCAAACCTACAAGTTACCGCACCGGGTGACACCAGACCTAGGGACGTCACTATTCATTATATTTCAGACATTTCTGCCAAGATGCCTACCATAGATGACATTATCAACGAAGTTGGAGGCATGTCGTACTTTCAAATATTGGTGCTTTTCACACTGAGAGGACCCAACATCTGTACAGGATGGGCCATGGTGACGATGTCCTTTGTTGGGGCCCAACCAAGACAGTGGTGGTGTGTAGGAGAGAAGGGGGAAAGCAACAGCAACAGGACCAACAGTACTCGAGAATACTGTCCGTCCTCAGACAATACCACTGACTGTGTCTTTGTTTACGAGGACGAGAGACATACAGCTATAACTGAAGTAAGTGCTTTACACCAACGACTTATATAGTATATATGTCTATCTCTACACTTGGTATAATAATGTTTACCGCATTCGGAATTCAACAGAACATTCTGCGGTAAATCCTTAGAGAAAGGTTCGGAATAAGACCGGCTATTTGAAAGTAGAAATTAAATCCGCGAACATCTGCCGGGAGTAAGGGAATACGGCATGATTAGGCATACGCTTTGACAATGTATGGTTTTAGTTCATGTTATTTATTTCACACAGATGGCATCAGACCTATTTTAGCGTTCGGAAGCACATATCGAACTTCAAAGTTAAAAAAATGGCAAGTCAACGTGTTCTCTATTGACCTCAGCTTTGCTACTAGCGTGAAATTTCAGTACATCAATATGTCCATGAGAACATAATACTTTAACCAAGTATGATATAATTCCAGCACCAAGTTATAGCATACAGAACATTGAGTATAAATGCATGAGTACGGATTGTCGATGAAACAACGGTTACACAATGATAACTCAGTGACTCATAGATCTATTTGAAATTCCTTTAACGTCACCCAATCGTCAACAGAAATACCTAACATATATTTATTTACAGAACTAATTTTTACCTTGATGATACATGTAAGAACAAGCAAGGAATTAAGAGGACCGATACATATGATGTTAGCAAAATTGGGTACAGATAACATACGAAACACAAGCATCCTCTGAAACGTTGCATAATATGTTGTTTCCATCCGGATCTATTTGAATCAGCGCTCAGTACATCTCTTACATAGTATATTTAGCTCCTGTTCCATTTTTATGTATTGCTGATTTGACGAAAAATTAGTTTAAACTGTTTACGACTCTGACTGTATCGTATTTCGTAGGAATGTATGCCTGATCATTGAATTATACTTAACCCAATTGAAGGACCACTCTTTAGAACAGGTATGATGTGGTACTTGTGAGGCTAAGGTTCTCGCAGCAGTTACAATGTATGTGAAATATCCATAATGATTGATAATACACGGCGCTTGATTATTGATGTTTTATGTAGCGACTTGCTGAATAAAAACATGTTAAAATCGGTACTTTAAAACTGACTAGAAATGTGAAAAACACACACCTAAACTTACCATGCGTATAAAACAACGAACGTATCCTTCTTATCATGCAACTGTACACGTCCTCTGTTCATTTTACAAAATAAACATTTATCAGTAAAACTCAGCTATTATTAACCAATCATTATGACTTATTTAGGCCACTACACAGACCATTCAATAGTTGGGCATAGTATATATTCAGGTATGCAAATATGTAATGTGTGATTTTCATGTTCAAGTGGGATCTGGTCTGCGGGAGAAGTGAGATTCCTCATCTGATTACATCTATCCAGATGGCTGGAGTTCTGGTGGGAGCTTTCTTTTGTGGCCAGTCGGCTGACATCATCGGCAGGAAAAAGACGTACTTATTCATCCTTCCTATGCAGGCTGCTTTCAATTTGGTGGCAGCATTCTCAGTGTCCTGGCAAATGTTCACTGTCATGAGGTAAACGGTTGCTGAACGCAGAACGTCAATACATTAGTATTGTTTGTATATTTTACCCTATATTTCTATTTCTATGGGAACAATCCTATAGAAGGTTACGTATTTAATTTGTACTGATGCGCATTGTTTTACTATAGGATCTTATTACAGTTCCTCCCTTTGGTACAGAGAATCACAGCTATCCTGGCATCCTGAGATGGTCATTACCAATGTGATCTTTTATAAACCAAAGGTCAACAAATTCTTTGAATAATCTCGTTGATATAGTGTGGGAACATGTCACAATTACATTGTCAGGCAAACGTTTTAATTTAAGAAATAACAGGATCCTCAGTTTTGGAGAGAGAACATGATTTAAAATAATCAAGATACAAACAGAAACTAAGACAATTCATATACATGTACATGTATTGACAATGACTCTAAATATTGATTTCATCGTTTTCAGATTCGTCATCGGTATTATGATTGGTGCCATTCTGGTATTGAACTTTCCCTACACGATAGAGTTTATGGGCGCGAAGTGGCGTCCAGTGCCTTGTCTTATTCCAACTTGGGCTGTTGGAACAGGACTGTTTGCGCTTGCCTGTTGGTTACGTCCAAACTGGTCTCACCAACATATGATTCTGGCAGCCCTACATGTCCCCTTCATAATAGGGCTATTGTACGTACTCGGTTAAAGTTGGATACGTGCTCCCGAACGCAAAAATAGGTCTGATGCTATCTGTGTTAAATAAATAATATAAACTGTAAATCACACATTGTAAAAGGATATGCCTAACTAAATAATGCGGTATTTCCGCACACCCGACAGATGCAAACGGATATGGTTTTTACTTTCAAATAACCAGCCTCATTCCGAACCTTTCTCTGAGGGTCTACCGAGGAATGTTTCGTGGATTTCAGAATGTTTTCCGAATATGAGCTGAATGCACTTGTTTGCAAGTGTAAGGTTTCTGCAGGTTTACGAATATTTCAAGATTAGGTTGGACAGTTCGGAATCTTGTGTGTATTATTCATATATGTATGTATGTTCATGATTTGATGTATATTTATCGTCCTATGAGTTGTTGTGTTTTGAAAGAAATCACCTAGTTTGACCACGGATCCAACTTTAAAGATCTGAAATACAATATCAGTTTCATATTCTGCAGAAGGAACTCCCAACCCTTTATATGGATTGCACTCCCGTATTAATCTTCGCACCTCCAGAATCTGAGGTCTCATTTTGACTTCATCCCCTCCCAAAAGCTAATCTGAAACCTTAAGCTTGAAGAAGACAGTCTTGGACATAGCAAATCTTAGTCACCTTAGCATTAATAATATATCAAACGTTTTTGATTGGCATTTAAGAAAAAAAAGTTATAAGAATATAACTGAATTATATATATAGATAACAACTTTGTGCATCCAACTAGAGGGTGTGTAATGTTATCATATTCAACAGGGCACTGAGAGAATGAATATAAGCTATATTTGTAATAAAGACCATAAGTATAACAAAGTTCACATTTGACCATCACTTACATGCTCTGCTTACTATACTAGTTTTACGCCAGAGAGTTTGCGATGGCTGGCAGTGCAGGGCCATCTGGACGAAGCTGAAAGAGTTGTTGAGAAGATTGCCCGATATAACAGAAAGACAAAGCCAGCAAATACACGAGAAGTATTGAAGAAGGTTTTCG
Organism: Diodora aspera; assembly: GCA_031471655.1. Lineage (NCBI taxonomy): Eukaryota > Metazoa > Mollusca > Gastropoda > Lepetellida > Fissurellidae > Diodora > Diodora aspera. The sequence continues at coordinate 4,816 of JAUELE010222817.1, read as the reverse complement.
AGGATGGAACTAAGTGCCGGGAATCTGGGAAGAAATATACTTACATTGACATATACAGAGGATGGAGAATGTTCTTAACATCGATCATAGTACAGTTTGAATGGTAATTGTAGATAATAGGAAGTGCGGGATAAGTTCGAATGTTTCATGAATGATGAAAACATATAAAATAAATACGACAGCGAACCTCATGAAAGGATTCGCATGCTGCCTTGGTTGCTTGGCCTTGTTGTTGTAACAATTGACGTTTTTCATAATGCCGACGTGATTTGTATTACACATTGACGAGTTTGTGTCAGATGTTTGCAATTAAAGGAAACGTTTGTGCATTTACTCCCTATCATGTATTACAAAACACGTCAATTTGTATTACAAATCACGTCGATACCCCTTTTTACAAATCATGTCAATTTTTTAAATTATAAACTACGTCGGGCCATTTATTACAAAACATGTCAATTTTATTACAAAACACATCAGTATTACAAAACACGTCCATTTTTATTACAAATCACGTCGGGCTGTTTATTAAAAACGCGTATATTTCTTTTATTACAAAACATTTCAGTATTACAAAACACGTCTCTTTTTGTTACAAATCACGTCGATATTACAAAACAAGTCAATTATTACAAAACACGCGTACGCCTCAACATAACTATGATGTTTGGCTTGCTAGACGGAGTTATATCGTTTCATAGCTGGTAGGGTATGAACCGTGGGAAATCCAGAATCAAAATTTAAGTGTGTACTTTCCAAGGCCCTGTTCAAATTTTTGACTACACCACTAAACAATGCATGCAAAATATTGGGCAGCGATCCTTTGATTTTTAAGGGGGTGAAAGATGTTGCGCTTGCAAACTATTTTTCTTCTCATGACATGAGACAATCCTTTTTTCCTCAGATAACTGCCAACAGACTTTTAATAATTATGAAATCTATCATGAAAATCCGTTGAGCCCTTTGGCGCAAACATTCCAGTTTACCTCAATCTAATCTCTTCAACTGCATTTAGAATAGCTGTACCTACATAAAAAAAGCCAACAATAGCCTGAATAAAAGCTATAATTCATTAAATGTAGTTAAGCTAGAGGGGGAGGAGATTGAGGTTAATGTTTCACTATAAACTGAGAAGTAACAAAATGCATATATCTCTACAATCTATCTATTTTCTCCAAAATTGTCTGTAAACTATTGATTTTCAAAATCATCCACTTTCCTCTCCCCTAATAACAACGAAATGGTCACTTCTTCATGTGGCAATAGTGTGCCGAAACGTTTAGATTTGTGTATTACGAAGTAAAATGTTCTGTATATTTCAGGGCTGTCCTGACCTTTATATACTACGGCATCGGTTTTGGCGTCGGCAACCTCAGTGGAAACTTTTATATTAATCTATTTCTTATGGGTACTATTGAAATTCTAGGATACCCGATCGCATTCTTTCTCCAACAACGGTGAGTATATTGGGGTAAAACTGACATAATTACAGATATATGTGAGTTGTATTATTACTTATAAGGCGAATACATGCATATTTCATACATTGAAGCCAGAAAAAGATGCCTTATATGAAAAGGCAAGATGTGACTATGTTTCAGGATTGGTCGCAAATGGTCTGGTTTACTACTATTCACTTTCTCAACACTCTGTGCATTCGGCATTGTCATCGCTACCAGCGTCGGTAGATATACGTTTCGTTGCTTGCAAATATGTTATATCATAACTACACAGTGTTTATTCTCGCATGTATCTGGTTAAAAAATTTCAGACCTCAAAGCCTCCTTGGCATAAATGTAATCATTCTTGCCAATTGGTAAATATATCCGGTATTTCTATCAAATGTTGAGTAGTATACATGACAAACTCTCACTTGGAGGCTGCAACTACTGATAGAGAAATGACAGGCCACATTCTGACTTTGTGTGTTTCTCGTCGCAAGGGGATTCGGGGCTAACACCCAATGCATTGCAATTCATCTCTTTAAACATACAAGCATGGTTATATACAGTCCAGCAGAGAGATTAATCTCATTAACTGTGCACCTTCAAAACCTCTCAATGTTAAACAAACTTGTCTGAGCGCGTCGTCCAGCCTACTGGACGATAGTTCCGCTTTTGCGCTTTTGCTCATCTTACATTTGAATGACAGTAATTAGCATCGGTATTCAGTCATTGGCATATCTATCACTTTCAGTGCCAGCCAGCAGTATAGGGGCAGCCACAACGACCCTTGCGTTGTTGTGTAAATTGGGAGTGGCGACAGCCTGGTCCAGTGTTCAAATCCTTTCAGGAGAGAGTTACCCTACGGCCATCAGGCAAGTCACTTTAAGGATCCATTTAACAGAATTACAGCCATTCATTGAATCGTGTTTAATAGCCCACAGATAGTAATTCTAAGTCATGTTGTTTAAAGATTTCTACTCGCACGACAAGTCCTCATTGAAGTTCAACATCCTTATTGCTCATAAGATTTTTGTTTTATCAAAAGTTATCCGAATTGTGAAAACCACAAATGAACACCTAACCACAGTGCATGTCACGCGAGGAACTTCTGTGGTGTATTTTGCAGCTATGTCCATACTTTCAATTCAGAACTAGGTTCGAATGACTTACTTGCGGTTGATGTCTACATATAATTCAGGTGGTTGTCTACGAAGCCAAAACTAGCAGTTCAGAAATCCGTTAAGCATTATTAACGGGATTTCAAGCTGAAATATGAGGTCTCCCGGTACAATCACGGGATTACTCTGTCTGTCCCCATTACAATGACGTCATACACACTTTAGGACATCGGCCATTAATGGAACAATAGAACAGTTCTGGTAGCGTAGCAACACCAGAGACAGGCCACCAGCCAACCTATAAACGGCTGGCACAACCCTCTGCTGGTAGTCGCTGTTAAACTGCGGTATGTGCGGTTGTTTTGAATCTTGATGCACCCCATCCATGAAAAGAATAACTTTTTACTTCAATTATACTACCAGCCAACCAGCGGTCTGTCCGGACAGGCCTTTTTGCACCCATGTATCACTTTCCCTGGAGTATGGCTAACCTCTGGTTGCAGGGGCGCGTACTTCTGTGAGGGTTTATGGAGTATGGCTAACCCTTGACCGCAGGGACGCATACTTCTGTGAAGTTTTATAGAGTATGGCTAACCCCTGGCCGCAGGAATGCATACTTCCGGCTGGTCCCCTGGAGTATGGCTTAACCCTGGCCGCAGGAACGCATACTTCCGGCTGGTCCCCTGGAGTATTGCTTAACCCTGGCCGCAGGAACGCATACTTCCGGCTTGTACCCTGGAGTATGGCTAACCCCGGGCCTCAGGAGCGCATACTCCCGTGTCTTAATCAGTTTAAGCTGCCGAGGCACGATAACGGTTACCTGCACTGCAAGCAGCCACATCAGTCAGTCAGACTGAGCTGGTTCAGTCACTGATGAGCTTACTCTGAACAAAAGTAGTGTGACTCTCATCCAATTTTATCGATAGTTCGGGATACAAACCATTTAGTTATCCCTAAGTTCCAATGACTGTTAATATAGTTTTATTTCATGAGCCTCTGGACTGTTTTTAAAAACAAGGTGTTATTGTTGCGGTTATTTATCGTAACGCTATAACTATATCGGTTTCAACACTATATGAGGTTTAGTAATTGTCTCTGGGTGAAGATAGTACTGTAGGTCTCACCACATTTTCACTCAATAATAGCATGTGTTCTAGGAACCTTGGTTATGGAGCTGCGAATACTTCTGCTCGAATTGGAGGAATAGTGTCCCCCTACGCATTTGCCATGGTAAGGAACAGGATCAGCTCAAACCATTAAAAGTCAAAGTAAAAAATACTAGTCACTGCCTTCGTTCAAGACATGACTGATGCATACATATATATATACACTCAGGGGCAAAAGAAACGATACCAAGGAAATTTCATGATGTGAGTAAAAACAGCAAGAGATAAACATGAAATGACATTTGTTATTTCAAGACAAATCAATCAACTACAACATAAAACAAATTCATTCATTCAGGATAAATCATAATACGGATATCAAACAAGTATGGAGACAGGGGTTATGTGTCCAGTATTAGAGCACTTAAGAAATTAAAGTCATTTCAAAACAGAGATCTGAGCATAGTGTGAACACAAAAGAGTCAGTATCGAGTGTGTGCTCCTCCAGCAGCGATACAGGCTCTAACTCGACATCGAGCAGATGATGTAAGACGTCTGATCACGTGACGGGGAATCCTATTCCACTCGTCTCTCAGCGCTTGGCCAAGGGCTCTTCTGTGGGCAGGTGGAACTTGTCTGGCACAGATCTGTCTCCCAAGATGGTCCCACAGGTGCTCAATCGGAGAGAGATCAGGGGAACGTGCTGACCACGGCAAGACATTCACATTGTCAGCGTTGAGAAAAGCTCGGACGTGTCGTGCTGTGTGACATGGGGCATTGTCCTGCTGGAAGATGGTTCTGGGGTTCTGCAGCAGGAATGGTAGGACGACTCGTCGTAGAACCTTATTGATGTACCGTTGCCCATTCTAATTGCCCTCGATGATGACAAGGTCTGTCTTCCTCTCACCAATGATCCCGCTCCACACCATAACGCTGCCACCGCCAAATGGCTCCAGTTCCTGGATACAACAACGTTCTGCACGTTCACCTCTGCGTCGATGTACACGCACCATGCCGTCTGGCCTGTTGAGGTGAACCCTGCTCTCATCTGAAAGGAGCACTCGCTCCCATTGCCTGTTCTGCCAGAGTTGAACTCTACGTGCCCATCTCATGCGCTGACGTCGATGTTGACGGCTCAGTGCTAAGC
>JAUELE010222806.1:0-12738 GCA_031471655.1 Diodora aspera | reverse complement strand
TTGGAGAATCTAGATACTTTGATGTGAAGATCATGACAATTACATCTAAATTTAGCCAACATTCGTCGTAAATACATAGACTTCAGTGATTTCAGGTATTGTTCCGGCGCAACAGAAAACTTAATGTCTAAGTAGTATGCCAGGCAGTTAGAGTTACGTACTGCATATAACCATTCTTGTTGATATATATCTTTACATCTTTGTTTAAATACTCTTACAAGGTGTCTCTGTTACCCACCCCCTGTTCCAGCCACACATGCCCAAACCCATAAGTAAATATAATATAACGTACAGATAAAACCCAATTAGTATCATCAGAATCGTCTAACGGTTTGAGTAGGTTATAACATCGTTTAGAATATCTTGCCTAGTAATTCCTTTTAACTTGTGTGTAATAGAAACTTACAAAATTTTGAATGAACTTTTTCTATGGTCTCGGAGATCTTCATACCCCAAAGTTCCGAGCCATAAAACAAAAGTGACTGGATTTTTTCATCAAATAGTTTAAAGGCAGATTGAACTGGCATCTCTCTAAATTTTAAAATAAACTGTTTAACTAAGTGTAATGCCTTTCCAGCTTGCATAGCTCACAAGCTTTAGAAAACTTGTTCCTACATGAAAAAACGATACCTAAATATTTGTAATAGGGTACAACGTCTAAACACTGCCCATTGATGTACCGTTTCTCAAATCTAGATATCTTTCCACCATTCTTATAGACTATTATCTTAGTTTTATTAGTGTTTATCGATAAGTACGCAGAGTCTGCAAATATCGCTACATCATCAGCAAAGAAAAGAATTGCCAGATCACTGATAGTTTCATCTAAAAATATACCTCTAGTATCACTGGTTACAACTAGTTCCTCAATATACAACAGGAAGAGAACTGGCGATAGTATGCAACCTTGTCGTACGCCTTTAAAAGTACTAAAATATCAGTCATTTCCCATCTATTAACCCGTACAGATGCTTTAACGTTCCTATACATACTCCGTAAAAGGCGTTGAAGTTTTCCATGAATTTCCGATTGTAATAGGACATATAACAACTTGAGTCTGTCTACTGAATCGAAAGCATTTTTAAAATCAACAAATATACAGTAAAATTTGCTGCCTTTCTTCCTTAGATGTTTATGTGTGAGCGAATGAAGTGTGAATGCTTGGTCAATAGTCGAATAGTGTTCTCTAAATCCAGCCTGACATTCAGATATAAGATTCTGTACTGCTATCCATTCTTTAATACGTTTGTCAATAATAGTGGTAAATAATTTGTTTAATGTGTTTAACAAGGCTATTACTCTGTAATTGTTTGGATTGTGTTTGTCACCTGATTTGTGTAATGGGACGATAAGTCCAAAATTCCATGCGTCAGGGAACTGGCCCTTCTCAAGAACATGGTTAAATACTCTATTAAGTAGTGGTAAGATAAGCATACATGTTTCTTTAATGGCTTCAACTGGGATTCCATCTTCACCTGGTGATTTACCCTTTTTCAAATTATTAATAGAATTTCTTATCTCATCATCAGTAATAGTACCACCAAGGAATTCATTTGCATCATTACATACTGTACATTCATCATAATTATGTTTATCAAGGATGTCCTTGACTTGTTCACCAAATATGTTGTGTTCTGCGTCTATATCAGAATTTAACAGTGATTTAAAGTAAGTATACCAATCATCGGCAGAGATATTTTGTTTTATGTGATCTTTACTGTAGCAATACCTTTTTACAAGTTTCCAGAAGGAACGGCAGTCTTTGCTTTTCGCCGCTTCCACAATTTCATTCACGACATTTTCTTCATATTCTCGCTTTTTTTTACGACACAAGTTTTGAAATTCTTTTTTCGCTTCTAAGTATATTGCACAATGTACGCTAGTATTTGTCTTCCTGAATCTGTCTAATTGGTGATATTTATATCGCTTAGCATATTCACATTCTTCGTCAAACCACTGAGGCTGGGTACTTGTCTGCTTGTAAGTTGGCGACCTCGTGGGACGACTCGCTAGGTTACCGAGCTTGTTAAAAGTTTGAGTGAACAAGTCATTTAGTTTATTTAACGCGGCATCAACATTATCTGAAAGTATACAGTAAAATTCCTGTATGAACTGTTCAAAATTTTCTTTAATAATCTCAACAAACTCACCCTTTAATCCGTCGTCCCACCGGCCTACGTGTCGCTTATGTGTGACAGCACGTGCATGCGCGGGAGGCATGAAGTCACGTGATTGCTCCCGGACAATAACTAGGTCAGTTGTAATAGGTAGATGATCAGATTCAGATCTCATAACTATTTCAAAGTTTTGGAAATGATTATACAGAAAAGACGAAACAATACAATAATCAACTACACTATTTCCTTGGTGACCTATAAATGTAAATTCTCCGTTGATGTCTTTACCAGATCGACCATTAAGCATGTGTAAGTTAAAATTGCGGCATATATCTAATAATTTCTTTCCTTCGGCATTGATGAGTTTATCTGTTGATTTTCTAGGAATATCAAACATGTCATTTATATAATCGATAATAGGAGATACATATCATTGTATTCTCTGCTGTAAAGCTTTACAAGATATTCGAGAAGAATTACTCCCTAAATAGTTCTGTCACTATCCTAATAATAATAAATGTGTATACCTTTTAAACTGAAATAATAAGCCACTAGTTAATAGTCTGTGTAAATTCATCACGAGAGGGTTATGTCAACTTTAATACACAAACTCCTATTCTATTTTATATTATATTACCCTTCTATATATCAAAACTGTCTGTATAATGTTTATGTTTATATTGTATATTATATCTTATATTATGTATTGTATAGTCTGTTTTGTATATATCATTTGTATATTTATTTGTAAGTGAATGTTCTCTATATCACCATGTGTGATTTCGCGAGAATAAAGATATGTTTTGTTCTGTTCCGCAAAGATGTCGCTTTCATCTTGTTTTCTTGGCGACAAATTAGACCTAACTCTCAATATACACTTACACAGGTAACCTTGTCCAGCAAGCCAAGATAGTACTGCAATCTTTTTGAGTTAACATGTTCCGGTGTGTTGACAGAAAAAGCGTGTGTGATTGAATTCAGCTGCAATTGCTACAGTGCTTATAAAGCGGCTGGTCCTTCAACATGGCCGCCACCATCGAGAATTGTCGAGATCGAAAACAGTCAGTATAGAGGCATACCTTCATCATGTGTTCCTTTTTGACTTCAGCCCAAAAATAAAGTTCAGTATGACTTGTGTTGTATAAAATGTAGTTTATGGTTTATATGCCATCTTCACATTTGCCAACGATTTTTGTTATAAAAGATCGATTTGAACTTATATATGGATTTTTGTTTTGGTGTTTGAGGTGCAACTTTGAATATGTACATGTACCATTAAGATAATTATCTAACTATGAAAACATGTGTCAGTTCAAATACCATGTTCTTTCATAGCCATTTTTAGAAGTTCAGGTGATGACACAGCGACATAAGAACGTTTGAAGAAACGTTGCAAATAACAATCAAATACCAAGCATCGAGCTCATTTGTTGTGATGATAATTAATCGTTGGAATGACTTACCTTTCTCATTGGTTCCTTTTGAAACAATCAGGTTCCTGTCTTTACACTTCAAATAAACAAAGCGACATCCCAAAGAACATCATGGCTGCTGTTCGGTAAGGGCTTCGGACAGACTCACATGGGGGTGTTATCTTGGCGGCCATGTTGACTATCAATGAAACAGATGAACATCTTATACAGTCGTTTTGCGAGGAAACTCGGGACTGCCTCGCCAGATCACCTGACTGTCCCTTTCTATAAGTCCAGTAACATTTATCATACATATAGCAGCCTTTATTTGAAACATTACATAGTAAAATATATAATTGATAGAGCAGTAGTTATAATGATTACCAAAACTATATGTATAAAAAATAAACAAGTTAACTGGCCAGTAATTGTCAATTAGAAAACTAGAAAATGTAAAATAATTCGCACCTGACGGACCATGTTGTCTTTGTAGCTCTAACGACCGCTTGCCTTTGACACTGCCCACATCGATAGCTGAAGATGCGTTTGGTGTCACACAAAAATTCATGTGATTTTGCATGTAAGCTCAAGTATCCGTCTATTTTTGGTGGTCACATGTGTAACAAGCGGCATCTGATTTCAGATTGTTTGCAACGCTGACAAACATCACGTGAGTTTACGGGGACCACTTGATGTTTCTCAGAAATGAACAGGCGGTATCCAGTCTGACGATTTTGTGGATTCGTTTAGTATTTTTGTATATTTTTGATTCGATTGTTTCATTTTGGTTTCGATATAATGCAGTGATCTGATCTGATGTGGATGTGTTCACGTATCGGCGTAAGGGTAGCTATCCGTCTCACGATCAAGTATTTGGTGGCATACGAAATATCCTACTCAACCCTTGATAGGGAATTAGATTTGTTTTGTCATATAGTTGCAGTAACAGTTACAGTTGAACCAAACGCCATCTATTTGTATCACAAACGTTTACATCGTGCTTAAACATGCATTTAACAGCAAAAGAAAAGGATATGTATGAAAAAATCCCTTTTGTCATACTGATGAATTGCAATGAAACTATCCTGTACTTGGATCTAACATGACCAGTTGAAGTGAATGCTTGAACCACAATGGAATGTCAGTAACGAACCTGCTGGTGTATTCGTGCATTAAAAACACACAGACTACTGCGGATTGTTCCCATTTATCAGCAGGCGAATTTGTTGTTATGAAAGGCGCTGCCACTTCTCTTCCAAGACCGCCTGAAGTTCAAATCGTGCCGAAACTGCACGCTCAAACATGTCCCACACATGCTCAATTATTGGATTGAGGTCTGGCGAGCGGGCAGGCCATTCCAGCCTCTCAATTGCCTGCTGCTCCAGGTAATCTGAGACTAACATGTCACGGTGTGGACAAGCATTATTATCCACAAGAATAAACTGTGGGTCAATGACACCTGCAAATGGTTTGACAACGGGATCAATGATCTCATCCAGGTACTGATTTCCGGTCACCATCCCCTACCTAATGGCATGCAGGGATGATTGTCCGTCCATGGATTAGCCTCTCCAGATCATAACTGACTCCCAACCATATCTGCCATGTTCGGCGACATGTTGCCTGTGGAATTCTTCTCCAACATGTCTCCATGCCCTGGGTCTTCGGTCCGTGTGGTCCAAACAGAAACGAGACTCGTCACGGAAGAACACTGGCCTCCGGTCATTCAGGGTCCTTGTCACATATTGGTTTGTCGTCTGCAAGCTCTATTGAGCACTCGCCGAAGTGGTCTACAATACCTCAATCCAGGCTCATAATGGCTTGAACGCACTGTTTGGGTAGTAACACGTATCCCTGAAGAGTTCTGCAATTCACTTCTCAGCTGCGTTGCAGTTTGCAGTCTTGCCTGAAGGACCAAAATTCGATAATCAGCAGCTATAGTTGCCCTTACCCGACCTCCTCGATGTTGTCGGACTACATTTCCAGTGGTCAGGTAATGGAGTCACATACGGGACACCACGCTCTGTGAACATTTATAGTTTTTACAACCAATTCTTGTATTGCACCTCTTGTAATGTTTTCATTACTTTGGGGTTGCCGTTGCATAACGTTTCACATTTAACCATAAAGAAACCGAAACTTTTAGCATTGCAGACCGTTAACTGTGGTTGCCGTCGACGCCAACTGACACTTCTGTCAAAGATCAGTTGTTATTTCTGATGCACCTGGCAGTCATGGGCATTTCGTTAAACCTAAATTGACTGTGCAAACCAATTTGATTGGCATAAATGTAATCATTCTCTGCCAATTGGTAAAGACGTCCGATATACCTATCAAATGTTGAGTGGTATATATAATACAGTTATCTCATGTGGATTCATTCACTTACGGGCGTATGGGTAGATATCCTTCTCACGGCCAAGTATTTGGTGGCATACAAATTATAATACAATCATCTGATGTAGATTCGTTTACGTATCTGCGTATGGGTAGTTATCCTTCTCACGGTCAAGTATTTGGTGGCACACAAATTATTATCATCTGATGTCAATTTCTTCACTTATCTGCGTATGTTTAGCTAGGCCACTGTGAGTGAGTGAGTGAAATGGATGTTTGCATTGCAGGGGGCAATATTTCAGTCATAGCACAATTTGATGTGCAAGAGGCACATCAGGAAAAGGGACAACACAGGATCGATAGTAAGAATGAGAAAGCAAAATATCCTCATTTTAGACGGCTCTTACGGCAAGCATGAGGATACTGGGGTTCTATTCTTTCTGGTGTCAGAGCGACATTTAAATAATTTCATTCGTGATTAAGATCTGCATCATTTCGTGAACATTTAAGAATAGATAAGTTTGTAAAGAAGTTTATTCAAATCATTCTAATGCAGTGGCGGATCCGGGGGTGGGGGGGCATGAAAGTGGATTTCAGTGTCCGTTATGAGGACATTAGTCATGATGTATGGGCCTCTGAGTGGAGGAATACATGTGTGAAGAACATCTGTCATCATTCTCTTTCACAACAATGAGGCTTTTGTCAATGCAATATCGTTCATGCAGATTTCCATCTCAAGTCGGACAACAGTCAAGTCCCTTTTATCAGTACACACATGTTATACAAGCACGCTAGTTCATTCTCGACGTTTCATCATGACTTAAATTAATGTGACACTAAGTTCATCAAAGGACATTATCAAATGTGCATTTCTATGACAGTATTATTTATAACGTGTGCAGAACTGAAAACACGAACTGTCAAAGGATGCTATATTGCCCACTGCAAGGTGGACTTGGATATCATCGCGGCCTGTGTTTTGTATTAAACGAGCCAATTGTTTTCTCTTTGCCCGAACTAAAAACACTTGAAGATTGCCTTACCAGTATTTACATGAAGAAAACAATCACAAAGGTGAACTTTTAATGATGCAATTCACGTTTACTTGGAAGTATAAAATAAAAGAGGCATCTGTTTTCAATGTCCATATTGTTTATGTTAATTTTATGAGTCAAATAACAGAACGTGCTCACTAAAACCACTAGTACATGAAATGTACCTGAATTCATTTTAAAATAAACAAGTAAACATGTGCTATGAATTCAGTGTATATTACATGTATAATAAAATAAACAGGTGCTTGCATTCAGTGTATATTGGTAAACCGACACCTGTACTTACTACAAAGTACGAATATCAATGTCCCCACAATTGCTGAGAGTGATTGTAAGTTGCAATGTACCTGCTTGTACTGTGAGCCCGTATACAACCAAGATCGTGACTGAATGTCGTAAAATCTTCATCATGCTGAGCCGTCGTCTTCCTGCAAGAAATAAAGACAACTGCAATAAAGTATTGTTTGTCGTATTCAAGACTTGTCGATACCAACATACTGTTCTAAACCAAATTAACAGTTCTTCCAAGAGCAGCATGGTGAGGTCGTTTAAAAAAAATACAGAAGTATACAGATTTTACTTCAGGCATTTGTGTAAGTAATATTCATTATTGGGGAAGGGTACTGAATACATTTGAACTTTCTCCAATATCAGATCACGATCTGTGACTCCTGTAGCATAGCCATATTTTACGCAAGAGACACAATGTAATGCTGTCAGATTAAAGCAAACATGTCACATGTATTTCATGAGAGGCAGCACTGTAGGATACGTCATATCGTCCTGTAGTTATTGTGTCTTCTAAGTTGCTCTATCTCACGAGCTTGCGCAGAATTTAGGTTTTGTTCAGAATATTTCTCACACATAATCGAATTAACCATCTTCTAAGACTAATATTCGCCGACGACAGCCCCATAACAATGTCATATAAACTGCTAGTCGCGGTCAATTTCAGCTCAGACAGAGCAAGTCTGATAACGGTTTTGCAGCAGCACTGAAGACCTTTAGTAAGGCCAGAGTTTGTTGTTTTTGGTTTGCGGATCTTGACTCAGGTCGGTAGGTAAGAAAACAAAAATTCCAACTCTGATTGGTTTTTCCTAGTCCATCTAAATTTAATGTAGGTAGGGGAGAGCACAAACTGTGAAAGTGATTTGCATTTCCATTTTAACAAAGGGGTTTTTATTATAGATTTATTTATTCTTTTTGGGCAATTTTTTCAACTTGCATTACTCCTGGTGTTCGGCGTCCATGTCCAGACTGAAAGACAACCCATAACTGCCAAAGCTGGCAATAATTTTCCCCAGATATGATTTTTTTTCGGGTCGGCGGGACAAAAATATAACTGCCGAGTGTCTTTTATTTTTTTGTCACATTTCGTCTTTTTTGCCAGTCGACGGATCCGTAAACCAAACTTTAAAAGAAGTATGGCCTAAGGTACAAAGTTATTCGGGTATTCGTTTAAAGCATGGTAAGTCTTAAGCTTTGAGCCCTTTGTCAGAGATTTTGGTTGTTCACCTAAATTACAGTGCATTGAAGAATGTTACCGTTTGTACCCCCAAGCTCTTAAAATTAGTTAATTATAATAATTTAATACAACATGGTAATTACTTAGTGTGTACACCCGAGCTCTACAAGCGAGTTAATTATAATAATACAACCTATTAATTAATTAGTGTGTACGCCCAAGCTCTAAAAATTAGTGAATTATAGTAATACAACCTGGTAATTACTTAGTGTGTACACCCAAGCTCTACAAGCGAGTTAATTATAATAATACAACCTATTAATTAATTAGTGTGTACGCCCAATCTCTTAAAATTAGTTAATTATAGTAATACAACCTGGTAATTAATTAGTGTTTACACCCAAGCTCTACAAGTTAGTTAATTATAATAATACAACCAATTAATTAATTAGTGTGTACGCCCAAGCTCTAAAAATTAGTTAATTATAATAATACAACCTGGTAATTAATTAGTGTGTACACCCAAGCTCTACAAGTTAGTTAATTATAATAATACAACCTGATAATTAATTAGTTTCTACACCCAAGCTCTACAAGTTAGTTAATTATAATAATACAACCTATTAATTAATTAGTGTGTACACCCAAGCTCTAAAAATTAGTTAATTATAATAATACAACTTGGTAATTAATTAGTTTGTTCACCCAAGCTCTAAAAATTAGTTAATTATATTAATACAACCTGGTAATTAATTACTTTGTACACACAAGCTCTAAAAATTAGTTAATTAAAATAATACAACCTGAGAATTAATAAGGTTGTACACCCAAGCTCTAAAAGTTAGTAGATTATAATAATAAAACCTGATAATTCATTAGTTTGTACGCCCAAGCTCTAAAAATTAGTTTATTATAATAATGCAACCTGCCAATTAATAAGTTTGTACACCCAAGCTCTATAAATTAGTTAATTATATTAATACAACCTGGTAATTAATTACTTTGTACACACAAGCTCTAAAAATTAGTTCATTAAAATAATACAACCTGATAATTAATTAGTTTGTACACCCAAGCTCTAGACATTAGCTAATTACAATAATACAACCTGATCATTAATTACTTTGTACACCCCAGGTATTAAAATTAGTTAATTATAATAATACAACCTGATAATTAATTAGTTTGTACACCCAAGCTCTAAAAGTTAGTTAATTATAATAATACAATCTGGTATTTAATTAGTGTGTACACCTAAGCTATAACAAATAGTTCATTATAATAATACAACCTGATAATTAATTAGTTTGCACACCCAAGCTCTAAAAGTTAGTTAATTATAATAATACAATCTGGTAATTAATTAGTTTGTACACAAAGCTCTAAAAAATAATTAAATATAATAATACAACCTGGTAATTAATTAGTTTGTACACTAAATTTAAAGCTCTAAAAGTAAGTTAATTATAATATTACAACGTGGTAATTAATTAGTGTGTACACCCAAGCTCTACAAATTAATTAATTATAATAATACAAACTGGTAATTAATAAGTGGGTACACCAAAACTCTAAAAATTAGTTAATTATAATAATTATACAAACCCGCAATAAATAAGTTTGTACACCGAAGCTCTAAAAGTTAGTTAATGATGATAATACAATCTGGTAATTAAGTAGTGTGTACACCTAAGCTATAACAATTAGTTCATTATAATAATACAACATGAGAATGAATTAGTTTGCACAACCAAGCTCTAAAAGTTAGTTAATTATAATAATACAACCTGGTAATTAATTAGTTTGTACACTAAAGCTCTAAAAGTAAGTTAATTATAATAATACAACCTATTAATTAATTAGTGTGTACACCCAAGCTCTACAAATTAATTAATAATAATGATACAACCGGGTAATTAATTAGTTTGTACACCAAAACTCTAAAAGTTAGTTAATGATAATAATTATACAACCTGGCAATTAATTAGTTTATACAACCACGCTCTAAAAGTTAGTTAATTATGATAATACAATCTGGTAATTAATTAGTGTGTACACCTAAGCTATAACAAATAGTTCATTATAATAATACAACCTGAGAATTAATTAGTTTGCACACCCAAGCTCTAAAAGTTAGTTAATTATAATAATACAACCTGGTAATTAATTAGTGTGTACACCCAAGCTCTACAAATTAATTAATAATAATGATACAAGCTGGTAATTAATTAGTTTGTACACCAAAACTCTAAAAGCTAGTTAATGATAATAATTATACAACCTGGCAATTAATTAGTTTGTACACCCACGCTCTAAAAGTTAGTTAATTATAATAATAAAACCTGGTAAATAATTAGTGTGTACACCCAAGCTCTAAAAGTGAGATAATTATAATAATACAACCTGGTAATTGTTAGGCCTTATGACGGTTCGCTGACGCAAGTTTCCTCTCATCAGCCTACTTTCATCACATGCATGCAAGTCTGCTCACTATGGTGTATGATATACACACCTGAATAGGTAACAAATTTCATCTGTTGGGCTGATTTATTGGGCCTTGTTTACCTGGGTTATGCATATTTTGAACCCTATAAATATACATGGCAATAAATGTCCCTTCTAAAAATAAGTTCAAATAATGTTGGCACTGGCATCACACATAAGAAAAGGTGTAAATTCTTCCTGACAGTCTTTATAGTCCAATGTACAAACAGCAAAGTGCGTGAGGATCAGCAGGAATCTGTTATGATTGACATTCCACGGCCATCAGGCTAATCCCACACAGTGATGTGTACGATGTACATAAGGCTACATATTCTTTTCATGGCTAATTATAGATCACAAACTCAGTCTCTGAAGGAGAAGATGTTATTGTTAGCTTTTAGCGCCAATGGGGTATTATCATGTATAGTATCTGATTTAATTAGTTCTGTTTATTTCTAACTTGTTCTATGCGGCTTTGAACTTTGTAACATTTCGTTCACCAATTACGAACATCCATGTCGACCAGCACACAAAACAACCATTCCAAATACGATTTAAATTACTTCAAATACTGATTTCAATTTGAGAAATATACTGTTGTACAAGACTACAATACAATCCATCTAATTCTGCTTGCATTTATACTGATGTCCAAAAGAAACTATACAGAGAAGATGATTACAAACTTTATTAAGGCCTGTGTGTGACATTGTTCATAAAAGCATGTTCCTACTTTCGCCTGTGTGTGACACTGTTCATAAAAGCATGTTCCTACTTTCGCCTGTGTGTGACACTGTTCATAAAAGCATGTTCCTACTTTCGTTTTGTTCATTTGGTTCTCATCGTGCTGAAACAACTCGTTCTTAAATAACCATCTCTGAAATTAGCCAACACTCATTTATTTTCTTCAGGCGTCTCTGAAAGTCTTGGTATAGTTTCTTTTGGAGATCAGTATATAAGAACACGTCTTGGTGATAGTGTTTAAGTTCGAAGCTGACCGACAGTTGATAGACTAATTAAACGGGTAACTTATTCTCCACTTGAACACTTGAACGAAACCTTGAAATAAAACTAGCAAAACGAAATAACAGCTTGGCTACATAACATTCTGGTTATATACAAAACTATTGCACATTTAGTAATCATATTTAATATGGACAATATGAAATGACACTCCAAATACATAGAAACAAAGAAAGGAAACCCCCATAATTCCCACAGCCAAAGTGACAATTAATTTGAACACGTTAAAAGTCAACTTATTTAAAGTCTCCTTTTGGCCTCGGTAGAGGGCTATATCGGAGACTAGGAAAGGATAGACGAGAGTAGGGACACAAGAGCGGAGTAGTAGAAGGTAACAAAGTAACATATATTGTATTAGGTTGCTGTCAACAATATGAATACCCTAAAAGTTGTTGTTAAACATTTGTAAGATTAAAGGTAACATATTTTCATAGGCCACGTGATGTGATGGTGCAGGGAGATCTGATAAAATGAGATGAAGCTTAGTTTTGATGACTTATTGAGTTAAAATATTCTTCCAGATTTTGGTCATCTGCATTTAGATATCGTTATCTAAATCGAAAATATTTGGGGTATTCACAGATTTTGTGATATACTGAGTCCTTATTTGGACAGAAATCACAATGTGTGTGTGGTGTGCATTTTACTTTGAATAAATTATCGTTGGTTCGTGCATATGCTGTTTTAATTCTGAATAGAATTATGTCCGGCTTGCGGTTACTATGATATATGTTTAAGGTTTTATTGTAGTTTGTTTTGGTTTTGGTAATATTTAAAGTTCTTGACGTTCTGATTCCATTGAATATCCTTTTCTATTTTTTAGCGATGTTGTGGAGTTCCCCTTT
>JAUELE010222795.1:0-12739 GCA_031471655.1 Diodora aspera | reverse complement strand
ACATGGAACTGGCTAAAACGGTGATACGCCATAACGATGACATGCGATTGGACGAAACGGTCACAATTAGACGAAACTGTGAAAGATATTTGGTCCAAACGGTGACAATTTTTGGATACAACGATGACAACAAAAGATATATATCCATCGATCATTACACTGAATTGTCCGTAGATTTTCGCCAAGCTGGGAGTGTCACCGTTTTGGCTTGTCACCGTTTTAGCTGTGACCTATAAAACGATGATGTCACAAAACAGAGGTGAGCGTCAATGTAGGTCAGGCGTTCTGTTTCCTTCGATAAAAGATATATAATCATCCATGAGAAGTCTTTCAATGTCAGGTTTACATTCGCCGAAGATTCTTTGTTACAATAAGAGCAAATTGTACGTATTTTAGGTTTATGACTGATTATCCAGACGCAACTTTGATTATATCCCTTTAACAGGCCTTTTTCCAGTGGGCAACAAGACACATTTCTAAAGATTTGGCATCAAAATATATGCCTACCCTGTGCTAACTTCTCCGAATACATGTCTTGTTCATATTTAGCTGGACTTTTTCTTTTTGCGGTTTAGTATATAATATGTATTGAAAATATGACGATAGGTATTTTTTTTATTATTAAACTGCAGTATTTATGCACAGTGTTATCATGTTCTTTGAAGCAAGTCATACATGTACTTGGTATAGTAATAAATACATAATGCATAACCCATACATTTATAATGTTTCATTTATTTTTACACATATGTAAGCTTGATTAGGAATGGAAATACACAAATTTATGACCAAGAAATTTACCTCCATTTTATTTTCTTTACATTAAAGAAATTTGGTGATGGGAAAGTAAATCACTCAGCCTCACAATGTCCAACAAGTTCAGAAATTACGAAAATAATACGAACATCGTTTTAAGTGAAAATTTCACCAATCTGACCCTTGACTCACGAAGATCAGCTGATAGAATTTCATATTTCGCTGGGTATTGTAAGCCCTGTAATATTGACCAATCAGCGCTCGGTAAAGGCTTTCACTGTGAGACAGTACACACACTTCGGATCGCTTTTATCTGGCTAGCAGACAACGCCGTACTTTGGTTGGATTCGAAAGAATATCACTTTATAGTTTTAATGTGGCAGTGTGAAATGACAGCCGTGCGCTCTGGTGGGCAAAACTCGTTGGATACCTGCTCCCGAACGCTACAATAGGTCTGGTGCTATGTGTGTAAAATAAATAAACTGTTAAAAAACTGTAAATCATACATTGTTAAAGTGTATGCCTAATTAAATAACGCTGTGTGCCCTTAGTCCCGGCAGATGCATATTTTCTACTTTCAAATAGACAGTTTCATTCCGAAATTTTCTTTCATGGTTTACCGAAGAATGTTCCCTCGATTCCCGAATACATGTATGAGCCAACTCTATCCACCTTTAAGTAAATTTATTTATTAACCAGATATGAAATTCTCTATGCATACTCTCTTTGATTATGAGATCAGTATTAAATTGGTTAAACTGCATAAATCATTCAAGTCTTCGCTTGCCATTCCCGTCCAATGAAGTTAAGGGGCCGCATCTTTGCACGATGAAAAATTCAATGGAACACCACCAGAAATATTTTCCCTGATTGGATTAAATACATTCATTGGAATTAAATATCTTGCAAGGGACGGAACCTCAAACATATGTATTCTAAATGAGGGAGTCTACGTTTTTTGATGGAGGGAACTATCATGTTATTTGATGAAGGGAAGTATCATGTTATTTGATGAAAGGAACCATCACGTTATTGAACTATCACGTCATTTGATGAAGGAAACCATCACGTTATTAACCGATGACGTTATTTGATGAAGGAAACTATCAATTTATTTGATGAAGGCAATGATCAAGTATCACGTTATTGATAAAATTCACAGCATTTGATAAAAGAAAGTATCACGTTATTGAACTATCACGTTATTTCATGAAGGGAACTGTCACGCTATTTGATAAAGGGAACTGTCACGTTATTTGATAAAGGGAAATATCACGTTATTTGATGAAGGGAACTGTCACGATATTTGATGAAGGAAACTGTCACGGTATTTGATGAAGGGAACTGTCACGTTATTTGATGAAGGGAACTGTCACGGTATTTGATGAAGGGAACTGTCACGTTATTTGATGAAGGGAACTATCACGCTATTTGATGAAGGGAACTATGACAACAATGTTTCCCAAAAGGTAGAGGAGTACTTCTGCCTCGCGTCCAATCGGTCTACCGAAACGTTTGATGCATACTTTCATGATTCCAATAAATTATATTCCTGCCTCCTCATACAACTGAACAACTGTGAAGATGTTTGAGCACATGCTACTCGATTAAAAGTCTTAGGGCTTCGACAAAAGTTGTATCATACGCAGATGTGAGATGAGACGTAATGTCGTCATTTAAATCATTTGCAGGTTTCTGTTGCTGTCTGCGATATCCTGACGACGATGAAAGAGCAAGGCTTGCTACTTTTATAGTTGAGAAACCTTACCGCAACCAAGGAATTGGGAGGAAAGTCTTCAGAGCATGTCTGGAGGGTATGCACCTCCGAAATGTGATGCTTAACGCAGACAACCCACATTTGTATGAGAACACATCATTCCAACGTTCTATTGCCTTGTATCAAGGGGGGTTAAAGAGAGAGAGGTTCTGCCCACCACTGGACAATAGTCCAGCTGTCAGAATTGTTCCAGTAGACGACATTCCTTTACCAAAACTGGAAGCTTATGACAAGGAAGTGACACCCTGGAACAGCAAGATATTTTTAAACAAAGTAATACTTAGAAGCACGTTATCAGGTTTTGTGGCTGTGGATACCACAACTGATGACGTCATTGGATATGGTTGTCTTCGGAAGAGTCCACTTGCGTGGCTCATTCAACCTCTGTATGCCAACTCTCGTGTTGTCGCTCTCGAGCTGTTGAAGTTTCTTCTGGTGGGAGTGAAGGAAGAAGAGAACGTGGAGGTGTATCCCTATGCAGACAACGAGGACGCTGTCGCTTTACTGAAAGAGACTGGATTTGAGCTAGATGACACACCATCGTACGTGATGGTCACCCAAGAACACCCGGTCACATCAGTTGACAAAGTCTACTCTGCTGCTTGCAAAGGTTTTGTAACAGTCTGAACTGTTTAAATAACCGAAACGAATCTGACACAAAGATAACATGCACTGTTGGCATAAGGGTTCGAATCACTGACTGATGTGTAGATTTATGAAAGACTTGAAAATTATGTTTTGCTGTGTATTTTTTATCGTTTTTCCTAATGTTTCAGCCCGAAGTCACCCAGAAATTAAATTGGTTCGGCGAAATTCACAGTTGTTTTGTTTTCGTACTCCTTACAATCTTAAAAAAGTTGGAGATATTTGAATTTCAACGTAAATAACAAAATAACGATTTTGTTTTGGATACAATATCACCGACTGCTATGAAGGTAGCATGAATTGCTCTACAATAGAGCATCAACACGCAGCCAATGGTCCGCACGTGAAGCACATGGAAATCCCAAACGCGTGGCCGGGTGCATATTCGAATTTGACACTTTAGAGAAAGGTCATCCACTCCCTTGTGATCGAGATTTCTTTCATTCTGATAGCCTGGGACTATTATTCTTTGTTGATTTGGTTTATCCGAGATATGCTTTAATTTATTGTTTTTTATATCCTTTTATTGGGTTTTTTCGCAGTGCGACGTCTCCAACGTGCTGAACGTCTACGAGTACTTAATATGGTTGAAACTGTCAGCTGTCAGTCTGAAGCTGCCAATTTCTTCAATGTTTCCCCGTCTGTGATAAGAAGATTATGGAGCAGGTAACACCAAACCCAAACTTTTGATGATCGACGCCATTCAGCGCATCCACGGTCAACAACAAGAGCCCAGGATATGTTGATTCGTATCCATGCTCTGAGAAACAACAAATCAGATTGCTGCAAAACTAACACCAGCCTATTGGTGTCCACGTGACAGGTCAGACGATTAGTAATCGTCTACACGATGCCCATATTCATATGTGACGGTGGACTGGTCTTTTCTCCCAACTTGGGAACATAGAGCTCGAACGCATCCTTTCCCTGTGATTTCATATATTTTCCTGTAATTCGTGATTCTTGTGATGTTCATGTATCCACGTGACATCCAATTCTTTCCATAGGTATGGAGAGATGGCATTGACTTCGGGATCTCGGGTAAGTTAGTATTAATTCGGCGCCGACCGCGGTTGCTGGAGGGAAGGTCGAACACCGCTTCCGCCATCTTGGAAATTCCGTTCCTGGTACTATTCCCGGATCCCGGAGTCAACCCCTGGCCCTTGGTTCGTATATTTTGCTATTTTCATTAGTTATGCATTAGGATGTTTATTCTTATGACGTCAATGTGACGTAATCGGTGAACGTTATTAGCTGATATAATATCCATGCGCATTTATGATGGCCTTAGTCCATTGTCGATGAGATAGCGTTCTACCCTTGATTGCCGGTGTGAAATTACGTTTTATTCCTATGTTCATATGTAATCAATTTGTTTGTTGAACTTGAAACCCCTAGTTATTTCCTTTTTATTGATGGTGTGCTGAGCCACTTGACAAAAGTTTTACAGGAGGCACCATCACACATGCTAGACGGTCTTGTATAGTGCCGCCATTGACCAAGCGCCACATTGCCAATGGACGCAAATGGTGTACACAACGCAGGAACTGGGGAAATCGCCCGTGGTCACGTGTAATGTTCTCAGATGAGTCTCGGTGCACTTTAGACTTCCTTGAAAGGCGTGGTCGCATCTGGCGACGTCATAACGAACGCCATGCCAATGTTAACCTGAGGCAGCATGACAGAATGATTTGGTGGTGGGTCTGTTATGGTGTGGGGTGGGATCACTATGACTAACCGAACACACTCCATATCGTGCAAGGAAGATTCACTGACCAGTACTATTCGAACGACATACTGACACCCTACGTTGTCCCGTTTGCACGACGCAAAAATGTCATCTTTCAATTTCCGTTTCTAACCCATTCCTTCTTTCACTGACCAAGGCAGCAACAGAAACGGTTTATGTGATGAAATACCGGGTGAATTGTTTACTCAATTCCTTCTTTGCAAAGACACAATTAGTTTGGGACCAATAATTATTATCATTAGTCTGTAATTGACCTTGCAATTCCAATATCCCCTACATTTCTTGAAGGATTTATATTCTCTTTATCGTCCAAACCCAAACAAGCACGTGCGCGCGCTTACCTCAACGTCCGATCTGTACCTGATGGCGAGTCCAACACAGTAGGGACATCTATTGACGTACTCTAAGGCTAGAGCAACAGAGGTCGTCTTGTCTGCAAGCTTCGTGCACATGATATCAAGTAGTCCCTCATCCATACGGTTTGTTAATTCGCAGAAACGGTTCTCCTGTAAGAACACAGTAGGTGACTATACACATGAATACACCAGAAAACACATTCAATACACCCAAGAACACATTCAGACTACATGTATTTGATAAAGATTAAGTTGTTTTATTTTGCATGTATTTTAATACACCAATAGTGTACACCTAAATCAACAGGTTTGTTGAAGTACTTTAAACTACCCACACAATGTCAGTCTCACCGTGAGAAGAAGGTGAACAGATAGTGGCCACGACTGTAGAACAGAGGTCAAGATCCCATAGTCAATGCTGTCAAATTGACTGTTCAAATCCGCGAAGATGGCTCGCTCGTAGGTATCGAGAAGATACATCAACTCGTGTATTCTTAACATCACTTCGTCAATTGTGAAGATGCTGAAATCATAGTCTGAAAAACAAAATATAGATGATTTATACGCAACAGGTAGATAGACATGAGGGCATTTGGGACACTGTTTGGCTTAGTTTCAACAATAGTTAAGTTATAACACCGCAAAAGAAAAGACTTTTCGAGGTGCGCAATCTCAGAGAAACCATCGTGTTCGCATATGCGGCTCACGATATACACCTCTTAACCTATGTACGGCTTGCATTACACAGTATACCGTTGTTGCATAACTAAGGTTTACATGTACAGTACACAGTACACTTCTAATACATAACCACCGCGGCTTACAGTACACAGTACACCTTTGTTGCATAACCATGGCTTACAGTATGCACTACAGCTCTATTACATAACCACGGCTTACAGTACATAGTACACCTTTATTACATATCCACGGCTTACAGTACACATTATCCCTCAATTACATAACCACGTTTTACAGTACACCTTTGTTGCATAACCACGGCTTACAGTACACAGTAAACCTCTATTACATAACCATGGCTTACAGTAGACATTATAACTGTGTTGCATAATCACGGCTTACAGTACATAGTACACCTATATTACATTACCATGACTTACAGTGCACAATACACCTTTGTTGCATAATCACGGCTTACAGTACACAGTACACCTATCTTACATAACAACGACTTACAATACAGATTATACCTTTGTTGCATAATCACGGCTTACAGTACACAGTACACCTCTATTACTTAACCACAGCTTACAGTATCCAGTACACCTGTGTTGCATAACCACGGCTTACAGTATACAGTACATCTCTATTATATAACCACGGCGTACCGTACACAGTACACCTCTATTACTTAACCACGGCTTACAGTATACAGTAAATCTTTGTTGCATAACAACGGCTTACAGTATCCAGTACACCTCTATTACATAACCACGGCTTACAGTATACAGTACATCTTTGTTGCATAACAACGGCTTACAGTATCCAGTACACCTCTATTACATAACCACGGCTAACAGTATACAGTACACCTCTATCATATAACCACGGCTAACAGTACACAGCACACCTCTATTACATAACCACGGCCAACCGTATGCAGTACACCTCTATTACACAACCAGGTTTACAGTACACCTTTGTTGCATAACCACGGTTTACATTATCCGGTACACCTCTATTATATAACCACGGCGTACAGTACACAGTACACCTCTATTATATAACCACTACTTACAGTACGCAGTACACCCCGTTTACGTAACCTCAACTTACAGTACACATTATACCTCTATAACATAACCACGACTGACAGTACACAGTGCACCTCTATTACATTACCACGGCTTTCAGTATACATCTGCATCATGAACAGGAGTATACCCCTGATACACAAATATGGCTTATGATACACATGTGTTTGTTAACTACGTCCCACATTATACTTCTATTACATAACCACGGCTTACACAACACCTGTTATATAAACAGGGTTTACAGTACACGTTGTCACGTAAACAAGGCTTACAGTACACCTCTGTTACATAAACAAGGCTTGCAGTATATAAGTCTATTACATAAACATGGCTTACAGTACACCGTTGTCACATAAACAGGGTTTACAGTACACCGTTGTCACATAAGCACGGCTTACAGTATACCTCTGTTACATAGACAGGGTTTGCGGCATATAAGTCCATTACATACACGGCTTACAGTACAGCTTGTCTCATAAACATGGCTTACAGTACAAGTTTGTCACATAAACAGAGCTTACAGTACACCGTTGTCACCTAAACACGGCTTACAGTACACCTCTGTTACATGGACAGGGCTTGGAGTATATAAGTATATCACATAAACACGACTTACAGTACAGCTTCGGCGCATAAACAGGGCTTACAGTACATAGTTGTCACATAAACACGGCTTACAGTACACTTCTGTTACATGGACAGGGCTTGGAGTATATAAGTATGTTACATAAACACAGCTTACAGTACTGCTTCGGCGCATAAACATGGCTTACAGAACACGTTTGTCACATAAACACGGCTTACAGTACACCTCTGTTACATGGACAGGACTTGGATTATATAAGTATATTATATAAACACGACTTACAGTCCAGCTTCGGCGCATAAACAGGGCTTACAGTACACGTTTGTCACATAAACACGGCTTACAGTACACCTCTGTTACATAGACAGGGCTTGGAGTATATAAGTCTATTACATAAACACGACTTACAGTCCAGCTTCGGCGCATAAACAGGGCTTACAGTACACGTTTGTCACATACACACGGCTTACAGTACACCGTTGCTACATAGACAGGGCTTGGAGTATATAAGTCTATTACATAAACACAGCTTACAGTACAATTTGTCACATAAACACGGCTTACAGTACACCTTTGCTACATAGACAGGGCTTGGAGTATATAAGTCTATTACATAAACACGGCTTACAGTACAGCTTTGTTATGTAACCACGGCTAAGAGCTCAACTCTATTACGTAACCAAAACTCACAGTACACCTCTTTTACTTGACAACTGCTTATAGTCTACCACTTTTTACCTCTGCATACCTCTGTAAACTAAATGTACGTTAGGCCATGAGGTCTGTATTCTGAATAAATTTCTATTCTGCTCTGTCCTGTTACATAACCACGACTTACGGCATATCTCTGTCAGGAAAATGCGGGTCTCGGAATATATCCCAGTTGCATTTGTACAGATGACAGTATACACGTGTTACTTGTATACAGCATGACTGAATGACGGGCATTGATAGGTATCAGCACGGAAAACAAGAGATTCACAGAGTGATCTCCCTTGATAATATTCACGGTCAACAAGGCCGCTTGCTCTTAGTGTGTTGCCTCTTACTAAGTAAAGAGGGGGCCCAAATTTCCTATAGATCCCATTCTAAGACGACAAATGGAGCCCATCCCGTATTGATCATGCTTTTCGGCCTACAGATCTAGATATCTCTGGAAAAAGTATGAACGCTTATGCGTACGGACATTTGACGCTTAATTAAGATACTAAAAATATCATAAAATGTGAAATTGTGAGCATTCTACCATTTACCATATATATAACGACTAGGTGTGTAACGAAAAGGCATGAAAAACGGCCCGATTCCATCACGATCTTTTGCAAAGTCTTATTTCTTCGATGTGATATATGTAGTTGTATAGTAATACAATGCAGCAATGTAGTGAAAGCAGATGGGACGTTGGACATGTTGCCGAGCCAAATAAGTAAGATTGGCATTGTTTCGTCACAATCTTATTACATTACATGATGTCTAAATTTCTGGTTTACAGTTGTTGCTATACATGAAGCCCAACTGCCAAAATAATGCTACAACATGTTTTATATCTTAAACGGTATTGGGTACGACACTTGGGTATCTACAACAAGATGCTTATGTTTTGTGTATGATGTTGGTTAAGTGTGGTTATTACAGTCTGTTGGCAATGGTTTGTACACATGTTCAAACTTGTTAAAAGCTGTATCATCTCAAGACTGGATTTCTAATCTTTTCAGTAGCTCACGATATGACACCTACAGAAGTCATCAGTGCTTGTTAACACCTGCAAAATATCTAGCATGCCTTGTGGGTAAGCATGTACGAAATGCATCCGTACAATTTAGATTGGGACTATCGGAGTTATCAAGCAATACTCGAAGAAGAACCTTGATGGACAAACAACTACGCACATGGCCTGTATGTATCCATGATGTTGAAGATAAAGTTAATTTTTTGTTAATTTGTGATCAATATAAATATTGCCGACAGCAATGCCTCCCAAAAATGGTGAGGTTATATTGAATGTTTCTAAATATATATATTTACCACACAATGCAGCTACGCAGGACAATATTATCATCAATAAACCTAACTGTATATTTGTACATACTGATGCTGCTCCCTCTTCGTATAATAGGTATGTTGCATGTAACTCTCGCCTTGTACAATAACAAAACCTCATTTTGATTCTAACCGTTTTAAGGCATCGACTAGTTGATCTTTATGGGCGGAACTGGAAGACTTTATCTTGCAATCTATTCTTTTCTTATATAAGTTTATTGACACATTATAAATTGAAAAATAGAAAATGTATATTATATCTTTGCAATCTATTTATTGTCTTCACAATTGCTCGCAAACTAATTAATTTCAAAATCTTAGACTGGCTTGGGAATTATGCGGATTTAGATCAGATACAAACCATGTAGTCTATCATTAAATCTCATCAGCGCACAGAACTGTACGTCAGAAACGAAGCTAACAGAAGCCATTACAGGACTTTAGAAAAGCAGCTTATTTGCGTAAATACGCAATAACATTTTGCAACTACACACTTATTTTGAAAAGCACTGCGTAAAGAAAAGCAAACAAAAAGTGCTTTACGCAATTGTAGCTAAATATGTTGCAAACTCCTTGGTAGTTGGCGGGTGCGTATGGTCGTCAGCGTTGATTAGTTGGCTGATTTTGTTAACTATATAAAAACATCACTTTCCATAGCCTGTAGTGGAGCGCAAGCCCTTTTTGCGTTTTTATGGGCCCGTTTTAATTCTGTAAGTGTGTTTAACTGATATTAAAATGCAACTGCAACATTTTCCGTGGGGCAAAATATCTGTTACGCATGCAGTTGAAAGTATGAATACTCAATTATCTGAAACATGGAGGGGTAAATACCCAACTGTTGCAAAAGCGTATATGTAGTTCTGCATTATTAAGCAGTGGTACTATGACCAACAGGTCAAGAAAAAGTGTGAACATTTGATAGATTCTATGCCAAACCAAGTTAAAAAGGCGATACACAATATACACTCTTAAACAAAAGTAGGGGATATCAAAATTGCAAAGTCAATAACAAACTAATGATAATAATAATAATTGGTCCCAAACTAATTGTATCTTTATAAAGAATAGTGAACAATTCATTACCTAAACAGTTTCTCTTGCTGTTATGGTCCGTGAAAGAACGAATGGGTAAGAAACGATAATAGAAGAGGGTGTCAGTATGTTGTTCCGATAGTACTGGCCAGTGACTATTCCTTGCACGATATGAAGTGGGCTTCGGTTAGTCATATAATTTGATCCCACCCAACACCATCAAATATGTCATGCTGCCAAAGGTTAACATTGGCATGGCGTTCGTTACGACGTCGCCAGATGCGACCACGCCTATCAAGAAAGTTTGAAGTGTACCGGGACTGATCTGAGAACATTACACGTGACCACCGACGATTTCCCCATGTCCGCGTTGTGTGCACCATTCGCGTCTATTGGCAATGTGGCGGTTGGTCAATGGCGGTACGATACGAGACCGTCTAGCATGAAGACGGGCATCATGTAGATGATTTCTAATCATCTGACCTGTCATGCGGACAGGTTAAAAGTCAGCTTATTTTACGTCGCTTTTTCCTCCCGAAGGGTGGCTATATCGGCGACGAGTCATGCGGACACCAGTAGCCTGATGTTGGTATGCAGCAAGCTGATTTGCTGTTTGAGAGCGATTTCTCAGAGCCTGGGTACGAATCAACCTATCCTGGGCTCTTGTTGTTGACCGTGGACGCCTTGAACATACCACAGTCATACCCACTCCATTTGGAACTCTTTGAACATTTTGGTGGGGAGTAAACTTGTGACTTTTTTGTTCAGGATGTGTTTTTTTTATTTTGCTATTGAATATAGAATATAGAAACACAGGATTGTTGTTTTGAGTTTTGTTTGTTGCATGCTTATTTTTTTTTTATCATACTGCATGGATTTGGTATTGAAGCGAGTATGGTTGATAACATTTGTTTGAAGATTACTTTAAAATTAATATATGTTTGTTTTGAGTTTTCCGGTCAGGAAACGCAGGAACATGCTCCAGGGGAGTTGAGAGTAAGAAATGTTGTTTAAAAAACACTCGATTCAAATTGTTGATAGAATAATTTCCTATTGAACATTAATTACGTTGAAAAGTTTACACGAGTATGTTTTGAGAGGCACTCGGTCAGTGCGAACGCTGAAATGTACTTGGGAATTTTTTCAGCATTTAACATAGATAAGTAAGTACGTTTTGAGAGGCACTCGGTCAGTGTAAACGTGAAAACATACTAGGGAGGTATGTATTTTACAAAAATAAGTATTCATAGGAATTTATTATGCAACTGATATGTCTGGACCGGTTTGTTGGTCCTGTAGGACACAGGGAGACCGTGATGTCATCAAATTACTTCTGATAGGTTCGAAGGTGGTATAGACACATCCCGAACATGAACACATAATGAAACGTCTTGTTGTTAAACATGTTTATTTCGTCAAAGATCAAGCACGTGACGTCACTGGTATGGTCTTCGCTGATCTTGTAGTTGGAGAGATACCTTTATGCAACAAATGGAATGCCGCTCCTTAGGGAACTAAAGGATTAAGGGATTAGAGAACAATGCCCATTGTGTACCACAGCGAAAATGACTGGCTACTCACTGCCGCACTTTGGTCATGGTGACACCACTGGTATGGCCATCAACATCTTTGTAGGCGGGGAGATATCTTTGTGCAACAAAGGGATGCCACTCCTTAGGGAACAATAGGATTAAGGGATTAGAGAACTGTGCCCATTGTGTACTACAGCCAAAATGACCGGCTGCCAATGGTCGCACCTTAGTCATCGTGACGTCACTGGTATGGCCATCAACGACCTTGTAGGTGGGGAGACATCTTTGTGCAACAAAGGGATGCTGCTCCTTAGGGAACAATAGGATTAAGGGATTAGAGAACAATGGATGATGTAATTGCCATTGTGTACCACAGCCAAAATGACCGGAGGTGTCGCTCTAACACCAGCAAGAATAGGACCTCAGTATCCTCATGCTTGCCGTAAGAGCCGTCTAAAATGAGGATCTTTTGTTTTCTCTTTCTTAC
>JAUELE010222784.1:0-12739 GCA_031471655.1 Diodora aspera | reverse complement strand
TAAAATTTCACTTTCACTAAATTATTTATTCCCTCATTACTATTTTGTAAAGGATTCTACAGCGTATTTGAAGTGAACATGTTATTTTATTATTTTAAGATTTTCAAAGATATGTCGCAATGTTGAAACTGCCCTGCTGTGTAGCCTACCTCCTGTAGTAGACTTTTGTCAAGTCCCTAAGTCACTTTTAATCGCTCTCTTGTTATTAATTGTAGATTGCTATGTGTATCGGTAATGCATATCACCCTATCCATGCTGTGACTTAGTTGGCAGGCTTATTAAGGGGATATCATTTTAAACAAGGCATGCTAATATAATCACAGTCACAGGAACTTGATGAAAGTCTACTCCTGTAGTCCAAGCGTAGTTCATCCACAGTTCACGCGCTCACCCCGCTCTCCATTCTCGCCACCATGCTCGCGTTAATGTGTATCTTAACTATTTTGAGTTTTCTAACCATGGCAGCGCCTCCTCCGAAGGGATGTAGTGTTGATGACGATAACGGGATTTTGTTGTGTTTTACCCCGGGGACCAAATACCTGCACGACGGAGTGTTCCCTGAGGTCACTCAAATACACGGAATTAGCTGGACTACCGCCGCGACCATCAGTCGCAGAAATTTTCCAAAGCTGACAGCGGTCTATTTAAAGCAAAGCACCGTGACCTGCGAATCAATTAGAGTTGACCCAGGAGTCCTAGTATTCATTAACAGCGTGGAATGCCTCAAGAGCAAGGTATCGTGTGTATCTCCTTTCACCCTACAATGTATTATTCGCGCTTCAAGTTTTCTTAATATAACCGATCAAACTCATAATTTTATCTGCAGAATGAAATTCGGAGCTTAGGCAGGTGGACTAATAACTTCCATTGAACATATCAAAATCATTGGTATTTTGTATTTAATGAAACCACTTGCAATTGTGCACTTATCGCTCAAACAAAACTAACAAGTCTGAACATGTTTTTCTCACAAATGTCTCCCACTGGTATTATTAATTATTTATAATTCTCTGGCTCTAGATAGATGAAAGTGTATAAACTTATTAGAAATGTATGTTGTTTACATCGAAATAAATACAATCTTAACCATTAAAGTACATGTAAAACTACCAAGCTATGTTTTATTCATTATGATTTCCTTTGTTGATTTTACATTATATAGAAACATGACACAACAACGACGACGACGACAACAACACCAGCAAGAGACAAATTTACGACATTCTCTCCGAGTAAACATTCCACAGGAAAGCAGCAGGTAACAATCTTAAAGAGTTGCTTCCACTATTCTTTTCAATGTATACATGAACATACATTATCAAAATCGTAACTGTATTATTGTAGTAATGCTTATAATCACTTTTGTGGGGTTTCTTTCAATATTATTTCAAACATCTGTTCATGACTCGACTCGATCAAATCAAAAATCTCCACTGTATTGTAGTAATATTTGTGATATTTGGAAACTTTAATACTGATGTTCACTGTTCGTTTTTAATATTTGTTATAGATCCCAACTGGAGAAGCAACATTCTTTTCATTTCACACGACCTACTCAACATCAGTTAAACAGGTAATAATAATAATAATGATAATAATAAAATAATAATAATAAAAATAACAATAATTCATTAACTTGTCTTCTCTTCTCTTACTTTCTTTGTTATCGTTCTTGTTGACATAATTATTTAATGTTATTATTATTATTATTATGTAGCCGCAAGATGATAATGATGACGTCACTGTAACTTACCCAGAAGAATCCCTCTCTAGTGAGAATATTCACTTTGAGTTCAAGTTTATTATGTTTATGTTATGTTCCTGTATTTTCTTTTACCACTGACCCAATGTTTCATCTTTGTCGTTACATTTATCTTTACAGTTAATGTTTCAAGTTTCCCAACAGAGTTCAGTGGCAACTAACAAATATACAGCTACCACCCCTGCTAACATCAAAACTCCACTAACCACAACTAACTCCACTCACATGATCCAGCGTCAACCAACTCGTACAAGCATAATCATTGGATTTTCTGTTCTTTCCACATGTGTTTTGTTTGTATTTGGAGGTGTGTTTTATCTGTTCATGTTGCTTAAACAAATGTCCTTCAAAGTAAAAGGTCTACATTTACGTGTTTCATTACCCAATGAAATGGAACTTCAGAGATTTTCTTTTAGGAATCCCGAATACATTAGTAATGAAAACAACATTTATGAGGATCCACTAGAACTTGCAAACTCTCATACATAATTTATTACTTGAAAAGCGTACTTTCATTGCCATAAATTTATTATTGTAATATTAATTACAATCTCAATTAATTTTCTAATTTCACCTTTATAGAATCTTCATTGTTATATTTTACAGAGCAAGCAGTTGCCAGAGTTATATCACACACCAGTTTGACGTTGATTGCAACAGCAGTTGTGATCATATTTTGTTGAAGGACAGCTAAAGTGTAGTTTCATCATTACAGGGTTAATGTTAAAACATTATTATCAATTCTAATTCATTTTCTATTGCTTACAGTGGTAGACACCCATTCGTTGCGTTTCTTTTACAGCAGAAACAGTTGTTGGAGCTGCAATAGGCATCATTTTCACCCTGATTGCAGGAACAGTTTTCGTCGCCTTTGCATGCAAGAGAAGAGTTTGTTGCACTCGGCTTAGGTGCTCTACAATAGAGAACCCCGAATTCCGTTTTCATTATCCTGGTGTGAACTCCCTACCCATGGCCGTCATGCATGGCAGTGAGGAGAGCATAGAAATAGGAAGTTGGAAACAAGAATGACTTCATTAAACCAATAATTAAACTGCTGTTTAGATTTAAGCAAAACGTTTATTTTCATTATTTCGTTTCAGGTATCTTGAGTGATGTTCCCCTCTTGCTGCTGGGTTTACTATCTTTGATATATCCCGAAACAGTTTTTAATTTGCTACGCAGATGTGTAATATTTCTCATTCCACTACTAAGAAATCAAGGGCTCATTCCTTATGTAAATTATCACTTGGCTAACCATGAACAACAAAGAATAGAATATAGAGTCGAACCCCGCCAACGCCAACGCCGCCGCCACCGCCCAGCAGCACCCCCACCACCTCTAGTGGGCAGACCACAAAGAATTAGGAGACAACCAGATAGGTTGGCATACGTCTAACGTGCTTATTTTGTCCTGCGTTTTCAAATGTCACGGACAATATCTAGTTCTTATATATAAATCAACAAACTCCTTCTGATTCGCTAGAAAATGTATTTCGGCCTAAGTTTTAAGTTTCATCCTATTTAACCATCAGATGCAACATTATTTTGAATTTACCATATTCTTATCAGTGTGTAGTTCCTTATTATATCTCCCATGTTAATTTTAGGAGAGAATTTCGATTTTGTTGTATCTAAAATAAGCTAACTTTCCGTTCTTTTTATTGCTTTTATATAACTTGTGTGTGTGTGTGTGTGTGTGTGTTATCCAATGGCTTTGTTTTATAACAACTGTTGTTTGCGTATCATGAAGATTTTTATCTCTCATCATTATCATCAGTGATATGATGTACATGTAGCTGTATAGTTTAGCTGAGATTTATCTTTTATAACAGTTCTTACTTTATTCATAATGCGTTTCGTGTATTACTATTATTTGATTTTAACACGATTCGCTAACCAATTATCATCACTATCCTTTTTATTTGTAAGCCCTTTTTCGCTAACCTAACTGGTTCTAATAATCTTAGTTTTTAGTGTGGTGTTGAAGGCGTAATTTCAGAATCGGTAGAAGTAGAAGCGAATGATTAGGAGTTCGGTTATGGTTTTCACATTCATTGATTCAACAAACACCCGGATTAACATGTTTTATAACTGGTTTATAGTATGTGTTTTGTATTTATTTTGTTAAAAGTTTGATATGTCAATTAACCTTTCCAGGGAGTTAATTTGTTGTCACTTTCCGTGAAAGATATTCTATCCTTTTGTTTTTATTATGTGATATTATTATTAGCAAAGATGTTCCATCCACTTGGTTTTATAATGTGATATTGTTATTCGCGAAGATATTTCATACATTTTATTTTATAATGTGATATTATAATTTGGAAAAGTATTCCGTCTATTTTGTTTTATATTATGACATTGTTATTTTCATAGTAAAATAAATTGACGTTTCATATTTTATGAAGTGTTATGTTTTACGTGTATATAATTCACGCATTTGGGATGGAAGCACGTGGAGTTTGAATCTGTATCGTTGGCTGGAAAGTCGTTTGATGTTACTTGCACACTATCTACCTTGTGTTGCAACATTTGTTTATCTGTTTTAATGGAATGTAACGTGGGAAAATTTAGAAAACTAGAGAAGAAAACTGCACCAAGTATGAAATTCACGATAGCTTGATGATTTAGCTTACGCTTTATTATTTGACAGCAATAACATGAAATTGAAACGTTTGATTGATTGATTATATCATCACTTGGACACCCTCATCCGGAGCAAAGAATTCGATCTCAATTTTTTCATGTTTGATGTGAAAGTCATCTAAAATGAGGATTACTGTTTTTCCATTGCTGTCACTTCCCTCCTATTCCCCTATGTTTTATTCCATTTCCTGATCTACCACTTAGACATCACATTGCGCTATGGCTAAAATATCGACTCTTGCGCATACCATTGCAATATAGTTGAAATATCATATTATTTTATAATTGGGCGTGATATCTACGTGATATCTTATTCGCAAAGTTTATTCATCACACCTGAATTCAATATCTTTATATTTTTTTTTATACTGAAAAGTTACAAAACTAAATCGGGAAAACTGCACCGAGTATGAACTTCATGGTAGCTTGATCATTCATCGTGAGAACTCTCATTTTGAACTGGATTTGAACTTCATCTCCATTATGTGGCAGACCAACCCTCCCTTCATTGGGAATTCATCGATGTAGCTACTAAAGGTTATACACTCTCGCCCTCAAAACAACTTTGTGGTGCTTGATTAACATGTTTACAGTATTTCTTTGTCAAGAACGCGTGACAGATTACCACCTCAACATCAAAATCAATGTTAGTTCCACATGCCAAACTCTGCATAGCTGGACGTTATATGTTTTCGCCATCTTAAAATGAATTTCTTTGGGAGCTATGAGAAGTAGTTCTACCGCAATCGAGTTTTTAATAACTCAAAATCGCATTTGGTTGATTGGCAAATGCCCGCTTTGTTATCAACTATACAATGTAATACTGAGATTGGTGCTATATAAACGGCATCGGCATACATTCATGTTATACATGCCTCATGACTTCCAACACAGAAGTGTTTAAACCCAAAAGGGTTTGGGAAGTCTCCCAAACAGATGCAAACGAAGGTAAGTACTTTCATTTATTCATTCATTCGTTTAATTTATAACGTTGACTTACAAGCATTATACTAGCGAACTTAAAGTAATATTATTAATCGCGAATGCGAGTTGTCTGTGAGTGATTATTTATGTAAGAACTTAAGTACATATCAATCAACAAATTTATACTCAAGTATTCTAGATCGTCTATTATTTTCAAACTACTGATATTTGTTCTCTATCGACGCATTCTGATAGTTGACAAGATAATAAAGTTTTATTAACGCTGTATTTAACATGGTTACACATATTTCAGTACATTTAAGATAATACTCAAATAATTTATAAGCGCAAAACTGCATAAATATTAAATGAGGCTAGCTTTTCATCATAATTTTGATAGAACGGTGCTTAATGTACGGCAAAGACTGTTTGAGAAGTGTGTAGTTATTTATTAATTTTAGTTGTGGAAATTAATTAGCCGTACCATCTATACAGAAAAATAAAAAGTCCCAAGAGTCTTCATGTAAACTCGACTGGTTTCAAATGTTTATACATTTTTATACACGTTTGTATAATTATTTTGTTTTTCTGTATATCACAATATGTGATTTACGAGTAATAAACTTCCTGTCTGTTCTGTGTGTATTCACAAGTTCCACATCTTAGGTCATTGCACTTGATAACTTCGTGCGTATCTTCTGCATTGATTGGTTGTAATGCTCCAGAATTGTCGACCTAAAATGTGAATGGAAAGCATACAAATTGCTTCAATCAAGTGTTAAGCTTGCAAAACTTAATCATCGTGATGGTTGTATTTGGCGATCGATTCCGACGTGTCCATAGTTTTCGTTTACTTAACTTTGTAGATTGATCCGAGGTGAAGAACAAGAAAATAATACATGAGAAAGTAGTTATATAAACTTATTATTTTTATTATAATTATAATTATTAATATTACTTTCATCAGTTGTGCAATATATTTCATGCGTTCGTGTGTTTGTTTCATTAGATTCACAAATACAAGCAGCTGCAGACAATAACAGTAAGAATAATAAGAAAAAGAGGAAGAGTACGTCCCAAATCGATGACCACGCATCGACATCCACAGAACAGGACAGCACAGGTAATCTTAAAGGCAATCATATTACTATTATTATTATTATTATTATTAGCGTAAATCTTTGCTAAATCTCTAGTCATGTTATATTTTAATGTACTTATTTATTCACAGTTAAAAAGAAGAAGAAAAAGACAGTCACTTTTCTTGAAGACTCTCAAGCTTTCTTTACATCCTCCTCTTCGTCGTCTTGTTCCGGGGATTCGTCCTCATCGAATTCATCATCGGACGAGGACACCATTTCAATAAATTCTGAAGACTCTTCAGACTCCTCTAGCAAGGCCCTGACAATTCTTTCTGTTGGAAACACAATCAAAAAGAAAATGCGAGGGATGTCGAAGCTTACAATCGTCATACGAAAAGACCGTCCAAAAAGAAACTTCCTTGAAATCAAGAAAAAGACGATGACCGACACGAAAACTATTAACTTGACACAAGAAAACACATTAAAGGTAATAGCAGTTATGTTCTTATCTCTTTTCTGATTGCGGAATCCCGTAATCACTTGAGTTTGGTTTGTATAACTATTTTGGGCTATTTTTTGTTTGTTTGTTTGTTTGTTAAAAATTAGCAAAGGAAATAAACCGTATAACAGTATCGATTTAAAATTTTGAAACGTTTGCGATTTTATGATTTCTTCATAATTATGTATACAGGCATGTATTTATGGTTTGTATAGTAACATTCTAAAATTTGCTCACTTGTTCTGTTTTTGTATTTTCGCAGTTGATTAAGAGAACTCCGAGGATTCTTGCGAAAATACAAAAAGCGGAGAGGAAGAACAAGAGAAAGCACAGGTCGGGTTACACAACTCTACTGAGAATGCAAGACATCTCTCTGTCTATTGTTAAGCTAAGTGGCTACTGGTACGTAGCCATCAAGAAAAAGATTTCAAACAAGTCATTGAATTCGTTGGAGAAAACTTGGAGTAAGCTCGATTGATGCAAAAATCATTAAGTGTTGATTAAAATGGCTAAAAAACATAGTGAAATGAAATACCCGTGTGTTTTTTGCAGTGAAAAATTTCACAGTCGTCGAAAACTCAAAAAGCACAAGACAAAATGCCTACGTTTCCCAACATACGAATGCTCAGCCTGTCGAAAACAGTTTACTTTAAAACTTTTCTGAAAATCGTCATCTTAAACAGTGTAAAGGTCTCAAACGAAAATTCTACCGATGTACGAAATGTAAACGGTACTTTCCCTTTAAACATAGTTTTAAACAGCATCATTGCAAATTACAAAATTGTCAGCCAAAAAATCGAAGAAAGTCTCGATGCATACGTTTGAAGTACGAGTGTAGGGTCTGCAAGTGTAGCTTCGAAAATCGGAGATTACTTTACATTCATAAACTCAGAAGCCATCAGTCGGGTAGGGGTCTCGATCAATCGACAACTCTGCAGTCGCAACCATGGCCCGTGAATTCTGCGTTAAAACCTTGGACTGATAATGTGGGAAACGTTGTAGACAACGATTTGAAGGAGTGTTACGATCTCCATATTCCCATCATTCTCAGATCGCATCATGTTAGGGAGAATTCCGTTTCAAATCTGTACAATTTCCCTGTAAGTTTTCCAGAAATGCCTCTGAATATTCAAAATCATCTGCAATACATATTTCAACAGCAGCAGAACGCTTTCAAGTTAAATTTATCCTTCGGATTTATTTTGCAAAATATTCACACCGGAAAATACAGGTATTTCATACCGCATCAAAATCAACAATTATTTCCAAAACCTAAACTTGTCAGCACGCGTAATGATATGAAGAAAGTATTGCGAAAGATCAATAAGCTAGACATCGAACAGGCTTTGCTTCTCCAGAGACCCAATACCAGGTGGAAAGTTGTAATGGTTACCAACATAAATTACACAGTTTTCAATACGGGCTTTGCACTTGGCAGAAACATTGAA
Source organism: Diodora aspera (assembly GCA_031471655.1). Lineage (NCBI taxonomy): Eukaryota > Metazoa > Mollusca > Gastropoda > Lepetellida > Fissurellidae > Diodora > Diodora aspera. The sequence continues at coordinate 4,378 of JAUELE010222784.1, read as the reverse complement.
ATTCCCATCTGGTTGTTGAGGAACAGAAGCGTAGTTTCCACCTTTGGTAGAACACATAACGATAATCTCTGCGCGTTTAGGTGTCTAGCTTATCACAAAAAGTTGCTCGAAGCAGAAAGGAAGGAATGGGTGAAACCTTTCGTAGAGACAGAAGCCAAATTATTATTTTCAAAATGGAAGCAAAAGCATTGCTCGAGTGTTAAAACGTTATCATTTAAAGGTTTGGTTATTCCCGATGATGTGCCTAACTTTGAAGAGATGTTCGATGTAAACGTAAATATTTTCTCGTTTGATCCTGTCACGAAATTAGCCACTCCCTTGTATCTATCAAATGGCAGAAATGGGAAGTGCGGGAAAACAGATTTGAACATGAATTGCTATCAAAACCATTTGTCCTACATTAAGAATCTTCCCCTGTATGCGAAAAAATACAAATGCAGGTTTTGTGATAGGTTTTTTCGGAAATGTGAACTTTTGAGAAGACACGAAAAACGTAATTGCCAGAAGAAAACAAAATTTAGATTTCCAGGGGGATACTTCACTTCACCTAAAACGGTATTCGATGAAGTAGAAAGTTTAGTAGGAGTATCAGTTCCTTTTGACTTGAAAGAGTACGACTATTTCATAATGTTTGACATGGAGGCGTTGCTAATCGAGTTGTCGATTGATTCGCATCCTTTCCCTAAACAAGTCTTCAATCATAAACATCACCCTATTTCTGTTAGTGTTAGCAGTAATGTTCCTGAATTCCATTCTCCTAAATGCATTGTTGAACCATGCGTTGACACGCTTTTGCATAAGATGGTAAGATATATGACCCGAATCGCAGACAAGGCTGCTAATTTGATGAGAGAAAAATTGAGGGAGGTGATTTCGGAGTTGAAAGCTAAAATACAAGAATTGAAACTCTTTTGCGAAGCTGACTCGCAGTCTAGCGAGAGGAATGATACCAACAACGCTGACAATGAGAATAGGGCGTTTCCCGTCGAGTCCCCTCAACTCGATTCATTTCAGATAAGAACGATGTTGAAAAAATTGTTAGCATTATTGGATAAACTAGACGCCTTCGTCAAACAGATACCCGTGGTCGGTTTCAATTCTGCTAAATACGATTTGAATCTGGTTAAACCTCTCTTAGCCAAACATCTTAATTTGATCAAAAGTTCGCAATCGACGGGTCAGTTCGTTATCAAGAAAGCTAATCAATATTTATGCATGCAGACAGAAAAATTCCGATTTTTAGATCTGGTCAATTATCTTCCACCTCAAACCAGCTATCAGCAATTTCTGACTTCTTTTAAGGTATCCCAAAGAAAAGGATTTTTCCCGTACGAATATTTAACCGATGAATCCAAACTAACGGAAGAAGCGATTCCCCCTCTCGAAGCGTTTTGGAGTAGCTTGAAAAACAGAAACATTCTCGAAGATAGTAATTACGATCGATACAATACCTTGAAACTATCTCGTCCGGATCTTTCCCAGCAGGAAGTATTACAATCTTTGAAACTGAGCGAAATTCTAAAGTCTAAATACGAAAAGTACGAATATTTGAGGAACGTGTGGAAAACTGAGAAGATGAGCTGCATTCTAGATTTGCTTGTTTGGTACAACAATTTAGACGTTGAACCCGGCGTTGAAGCTGTGTGTCGATTGAAAACGTATTATGCTGAAATGGAAGTAGATATTTTCAAGGATGCTGTTTCTGTACCGGGTATTGCCCGTAAGTTGTTGTTCAGAGAAGCCCTCAAAGCCGGCGCTAGTTTTGCGCTCTTCAATTCCCAAAACGCCGATTTGTATCACACGATCAAGAACAATATAATCGGGGGGCCCTCTATCATTTTCAAACGATTAGCTGAAACGGGTAAAACGTGTATACGAGGTAACAAAGAGAAAATAGTCCAAGCCGTGGAAGGGTTTGATGCTAACAGTTTGTATTTATTTTGTATAGACCAAGAGATGCCCGTCTCTTACTTTATTCGATGGTTACCCGATGAAACAGAGCAGTGTTTGTTCTCTCCTACGAGATACGAACGATATACGATCGCTTTTGACTGGTTAGATTGGGTGGCTGCTGAGAGAGGTGTAAACATCAAGCACAAACTGAATTCAGGTAAAGAAAAACAAATCGGTCCCTATTTTGTTGACGGTTACTTGGAAAGTGAAAACACGGTGTTCGAATTTTACGGTTGCCCATACCATGGTCATGAAGGGGAAAAATGTCTCTTGAATATCAAATCCTCGTCCCAAAGCAAAGACATGTTTCAGCGTACCATTTCAAGGGAACAATTTTTAAAAAGTCAGGGATATAGCGTTGTGAGCATTTGGGAGTGCGAGTTTAAACGCATGCGGCAGAATAACGCATCACTCAAGACATTTCTCGAAACCAGAGGTCATCCTTTTTACAGAAAACACAAAACCAAGAAGACCGTTAACGCACAAACTTTGATAGACGGTGTTGTAGACAATTCGTTTTTCGGCATGCTCGAAGTAGATATTCATGTTCCAGAGAGTAAATACGAACACTTCTCAGAAATGTCTCCTCTCTTTGTAACTACGAAAGTCCCGTTTTATAGTATAGGTGAACACATGCAGGAACACGTAAAGCAAAACAACTTGTCAACTGAACCAAGACGTCTGCTTGTTGGGGGCATGAAAGCGCGTAAAATTATGCTGGCTACTCCCTTGCTACAATTTTATTTGAAACATGGTTTAGTTGTGACCCGTATTCACCAGGCTGTGGAATACGCGCGTGAGAGATGTTTTACGAAGTTCGTAGAGCATGTTACAAAAGCAAGACGATTAGGCGATGAAAATCCAGACTGTGAAATCATGAGTAATGTTCAAAAGCTCATCGGAAATTCGGGCTATGGTTCGTTAATCATGAATAAAGAGAAACATCAGAGGTGTGAATATGTTCAGGGGTCGACAGACGCTAAACTTAAAATCAATTCACCTTCATTCGTAAATCTATCTGAATTGGACGAGGATTATTTCGAATTGATATCGGCGAAAAAATGCATCACTCTAGATATACCTATTACCTTAGGCTATTTCATCCTTCAACTCGCAAAACTCCATCTTTTGCGTTTTTATTACGAGTTTTTAGATGTGTATGTCGACCGTGCCGATTTCGAAATCATGCAGATAGATACAGATTCTATGTACTTTGCTTTGTCAGGGCGGGATATAATGGATGTTATTCGCCCTGACAAACAAGATCAGTTAAACGATCATTTGAACTTTTGTCAGGAAGTAAAGTGTTTGCAACTCAACTCCAACAGCTTTCTCCCCAGAAGGTGTTGTAGTACGCACGCCGGATATGACAAACGAACTCCAGGTCTTTTTAAACTCGAAAGCAAAGGCAGAGACATGATCTGTCTCAACTCTAAAACGTATGTGCTCGATACGGGAAACGTTGATGGTGAGTTAAAAGTTAGCTCAAAAGGTTTAAATAAGTCGGCTTTACAGAACGTGAAAGAGAACTTTAAATGTGTGTTAATGGACGGTAACTCCAGATGTGCTGTGAACAGGGGGTTTCAATGTCGAAATAATGCTGTGTATACGTACAAACAAACTAGGTGGGGGTTGAACTATTTCTACTGAAAAAGGGAAGTTGAAGTCGACGGTGTATCTACCAGACCTTTAAAATTGACTTTAAAACCTTGATACCAAGGTTTCAGAGCCTGCGTCTTGTATGGAATCATGTATAACAGGCGTTGTGACTGTTATGCTGCATTGACTTGTTTAAAATAGATCTTGGGTGTTGTGCTATACACGCAGTGAAAATATATGTTGCGAGAGTTAAAGCATGGGAACCTTATAGCGTATTGTATCGTGTGTTTGATAACCTGATTAATGTGAAATATAGATGAGGTAATGGTAGGCTACATACCTACGAGAAACAACTCAATCGATTCCTACCCTGAAACGCTATTGTGTTTTATGTATCTCATTACTTGTCTATGTGTAGAGATTGTCGTTTGTTTATTATTATGATTATTATTATATATTATTCAATGGTATTAAACATATATTATAACTAAAAACCTTGGAGTTCGTTGTTTTTGTTTTCCATCTACGTCGGTCTCGGAACTCCAATAACCGAGTGATGTTATGGGCATATAGGTTATTTTAATAAAACATACTACACGGATGTTTGGGGCATGGGATAGTTCAGTGGTTTCGCGTCGGATCAGTATTGCAAAGGTCGCCAGTTCGAATCCCGCTTGAGTCCATTCGTACAAACTCAAAGCGTTTGGTGCCCTGTGGATCACCGTGGTGATATATACACATGAGCATTAATTAAGCACCACCCATTTTCTTGTCATATGATTGTGTTCAACTCAATGCAATTGTCATTCAGAATATGGAAACCAGA
>JAUELE010222783.1:0-16553 GCA_031471655.1 Diodora aspera | reverse complement strand
AAACATTTCACTGACGATTGCAATCATGGCAAGTGACCCGTGCAATACATAGTAAAAACAGCAAGTGTCCATGACTTGGGGAATATTTTCCATAATTTCCCCGACTTTTACACATAATTCCAAATTTCTCTGATCAATGCCAAACTTCCCGACTTTTACCTGACCTTGAACTTCCCCGACTTTTTTCAGACCAGTGGCAACCTTCAGATAACAACAGCACGAATGCTAGAATTCATGTATTAAGTAATGATTACAGGTTAGTCTGGCATCGAATTCAAATTGATAGGTGATACCTCAGACCAATTTTTTTAGTTCAACCAAGTTGAAATCAACTAGTTGCATGGGGAGCAAAGGCGTATGAGCTGGTGGGAGGGGAGGGGTGGAGGAAGAAGTTGGGAGGAAGGTGTTGCCCCCAGTTTGGGTCAAAAACACTCATGATTCGGACAAGAGCAAAACAAAAAACAGTTTTTATCTAGTCAGTGGGAGTGGGACTAATTGGTCCCCATAATGTCACAGGGCTTAAAATTAATGGTGCCTCCATGGCACAGTAAAAATCAAACATGGCGCACTTAAATTATGTGAAGAGTACCTGACAGGCACAGTCATTTTCTAGATTTTAATAACAAATATTACGTTGAGTTTCTTTCTCAGTTTGGTAGTCCACACTTCAATAAAAACATTCATAGTTCTAGCTGATCGTGACATTGTACCTGAGTTGGTTTCCATAATGGCAGACTGCCAGAACCATCTAATTGATACTTACCCTTTTGATAAAAGTTGAGCACACTAGAACTTTCACACCTAAAACTGAGGTCTAGTGCCAAAGGGCACACCTGATATTTCCTTAAAGCTGCAACCGCACTATAAATAGCGCGCAAGATCTGGCTGGGAACTGTTCACTGGACTCCACTGTGAGGCTATATAGCCTAGGCCACTCCTTCCCTGGCAAGGAATGTGCCGGTAGGTGCCCCCCGTGAGTTGCACCTTTAAGGCAAGCGCTCATATTCAGGGGAAAATCAACAGTTCTGAATAAAGAAGAGTCCAGATATAGCGAGTTCAAGCAGTGAAATGCCAATTCACTGATCTGTTTAAATAGTGTTAATTTAGCTGTGCAAATCCTGATCAAATACCGTCAGCTCGGTATGTGAAATGAAACAAATGTCCCATAATAGGAGTTGCCATTTGTAATTAAACTATTATTATTATACTCGCTTTCCTGTTGTGACAGTAATCACTGCCATTATACTTTAATGCGATGTTGAATGACATTTGAAAACACCATAAGGCTAATTTTGTTGCTAATTGATGCTAACACTGTGGTGTCTCTAAGGTTCCGTGATTGGACCGGTTCTGTTCGTGTTATATACCACTATTGTTGCCAATATATGAGTTGCTCCACTGAAAGTAGGCGCTTCTCGCACGGACCGATAATTAGCTACAGCTCGGAGAACCTGAACAACGGTTAATTAGGTAAAAAAAAATTATTTTAAGATTTTGTGATAAATACTTAGAACAACTATTCGTTTTCTATATGACAGTTTTTAACTGATTTGCGACGCCATGCCTTCCTGAAATCGTATCTCATTTCTTTAAACAATAGCAACATCACAAACTTTTATCGCGATTTTACAACCACTTCACGGGGAGCGCCCCCCTGTAAATGATTTACCTTTGACAATGTCATGCAACGAATGTTTTAACTTAAGTTGTTAAGTAATGTATAGAGGCACTCTTGTTGTTTTAGCTTATTAAACAAAACGCAATTGACGCCTTTATGCGCAACTGACGCATTTATCGCTCTGATTGGTTGGTCGAGCACACGTGACCTGATGCGCACGCGCGGTGCCCAAAGCTCAGTTGATCCTCGAAGCATCGTCCACCTTTTAATTACACCTTAATTTGTTACTCATGTTGAAATAATGTCTTCGTCGACCCATAGTTGCAGCAGTTTAGCTTGGTTGCTGAGTACTGAGAGAGAATTCAGCATTGACGATGTTGGAGTGCTTGAAAATTACTTCAACTAGTACTATGCACATGTATTAGAGTACCTTTGCACATCCTAAAACTTTGGAGGAAGCTATTGCTCATGGAGTTGAATTTGAGGCTGGGGATGGTGGTCGAGCTAGGAAACCGGATGGGTGTGAACATATTTTAGCTGTTTGCCAAGGCAACTCTTGTGAACCACTAACTAGGGAGGCAATTGGGAGATTAATTGATGAAAAATTGGACTTGACATTTTTGTGATACGTGTCCATATTTAGTGAAATTAGGTCTTCCTGGCACATCAGAAGGAAAGGGTGAAAAGTTAGGAAATAAGTCTCAACTGGGAAACTAGCGTGGGTTGGAATTGAGGCCGACATTCCAGCCGAATTAGAACAGGTTCTTAGGCCACCGATCTTAAAGGAGAAGTCATCTTCTCATGTGGATGTTGAAAAGGAAACTAAATATCGTGATAGCTTATGCCGAGAGTAAAACATGTCTTTATCTAGATGTGAATTTCAGAGGTGAAACATGTAGGATGCTTATAGATACAGGTTCTCCTGCTCCAATACTGGCGTTTCATGATTACAATAGATTTGGACTCAAGGGTGTCAAGTTAGATGAGGTTGACAAGGATTTCTTTGCTGCAAATGGTGAACCAGTAACTGTTCATGGTTTTCCGTAGGGGGGAAACAGATGATACAGGAGTTTGTTGTTGCAGATTTGAACAGTATGGGAAGTATTTGGGGTTTGGACTTCCTTGAGAGCAATGACTGTGACATTCGAGTTAGAAGGAAAGTTTTGAAAACTCCACATGGTACATTTAGACTTAGTAAACAGCGGTCCTCGACCTGTTCAAGCATTCAAGTGTCTGAAAATGTTTTTGTGCCTGCAAACTCTGAAAAGTTCATTGAGTGTGAAGTTAGGGGATTATTATCTCCTAAATTTTGTCTGATTGAACCTTGTTCACAGTTGAAAAAAAAGCAAGGACTGGGAGAATTGTCAAACCAAGAGAACGATTTTCTCTATAGCGGCCACATTATTGTCGTTGTTTTTTTTTTTTGTAATCTAAGTTGTCCCGAGTATCTTGGGAAGTGATTTTTAGGGAGTGTTTTTTAATTAGTTCTGTGTATATATTGAGTTTTATTTTAAATTTGTGTTTTAAAAGGAATTAGACATTTGCGCGACCGCTGTCGAGGTAAGAGAGTTGGAGGGTAATCGTCCTCCCTGGCTTAGAGACGGATACCGATGTCTACTCCTGCACTGCCCGGAGACAACCTATTACAAATATGGACAATATTTAGACCATTGGTTGAATTTGCACAAGGAAGACATCCTCCTGTTCCAATGCAGCGTTTGCTACAAGAGTGTTGGTAAGAAATCTTCATGCGACCGACATATACGGATGCACAAAGAGGATGGCGAGGTCAGGAGAGTGAGAAAAGCGAACCAGTGCTACCTTTCACCGGAAGAGGTCCAGCTGCCCAAAGGACCACATCTGGAGGAAGAACCTGGAGTGTCACCCCACCGTCAGCAGATGCGTCAGGCAGAAACAGAACGTTGACACAAGCAGCCCAGTCGGAGATATTCCTGGGATGAACGCCACTTGTTAGACAAGGACATTTACGATGTGCTGAAGTCCGCATCTGAGTAGTCGGAGCCATCGTCTTTTCGTGTTTCGCATCTTATTATGTTGTTATGGTTCTGTTGATGTTTTATATTTTGTTAGAGTGAATGAGTATGAATTTCGCTCGCTTGTTGGTGAGTGTTGCACTTCCGCCATGTTGCTTTTGGAGCAGTTGATTGGGGAGCCTATGATTGGCCAAAGTTGTTTGGGTTGGTTCACGTTACTTTCAAGGGGGGATGGGTTAGCCGGGAGGTATACAAGGGCAGTGGACAGTGGCAGTTTTTCTTGCGTTACAGCTCAGGTGATCCTGACAACGTAAGTCCTAGACTTTGGTTCGATGCCATGAGGGAGTATCGTTCTCTTCCTTGATAAAACTTTCAGTAACAGGGCCATGTTGTAGGCTAGGATAGTGGGGAGGGGGAGAAGTATAGTGTTGTAGGTTAGGGTACTGGGAAGGGTGAGAAGTATAGTGTTGTAGGCTAGGGTAGTGGGGAGGGGGAGAAGTATAGTGTTGTAGGTTAGGGTACGGGGAAGGGTGAGAAGTATAGTGTTGTAGGTTAGGATAGTGGACAGGGGGAGAAGTATAGCTAGGAAATAATTAGGAATTTAAATAGAGGTGTGAATGACTGGATTATTATAATTTTATCTTCTTTGTGCTTTATTTATTTATTTTTATTTTGGATTTAGTTAATAAACGTGTGTTGATGTTGGTACACTTGTCTTGCTTTGGTCTTTTATTTGGGTCAAGGACAACTGTAGGTCAGCTACATAGAACCTGACTGGATGCACACTGCTGGAGGGTAATTCCAACTCTTTAAAATTACACAACGCAAAATCCGCCCAGTTTTAGCCAGCAGAATAACACCATGGTACATTCAGGATTGCGAACCACCATACTAGTGGGATGCCAAGACTCAGTCACGTGCCACAGCTTACTACACGTATAAAGCTAATATGGTTATAACCACTAGAGATGAGATGTTGCTCCAATGGGATAAGATGTGTGTCGTCATGTCCAAGGTCATTTTTTTTAAATTGTCACAATCCTTCTGACATGTTAACAGTCTACAGTATGCTGTCCACAAACCAAATCTTAGCCTCCTAACGTCATCCAAAACTTTCAAATTAACAAAACTTTATATTTTTCAATATGGCATCTGTGACGCCCATATTTGGGTATACAGGGCTCAAATACGATATCAAACTAGTACAATGTATATGTTACATAGATGCTGTAAACACGGTTTTGTTCAATTTGATCAATATCTGTGAATGTTAGAGGTGTGCAATGTTCTATTTGGGTTCTATGGGTACAGTCACACTCATGTCAAGGGTCAAAGCAAGGTCAAAATGCATCAACACGTGTCTGATATTTTAACAGGCATAAAGTATACTGTCCACAATCCAAGTTGCAGCCTTCTAACTTTACTAGAAACTTTCAAATCAACAAAACTTAAATTTTCAATATGGTGCCCCCTGCCGCGCCTATTTTTGGAGGGTGCCGCTATACAGACTGCTGTGGCACGAATCGGTGATAAGCAGATTCTTGTCAAGACACAAAACGTCGATGACAGTTGATCAAGAGTCACTGGCTAGTACTATCGGGATAATATACTGACACATGTTGTCCCGCTTGCACGACGTGAGGGGTGCAAAAACGTTTTGTCTTTCAGGACGCCAACCCTCACCGTGCAAGAATAGTCAACAACCATCTTCAACGGCACAATATCCATAGAATGCCCTGCCCAGCAATGAGCATTGACCTTTCCCCCATTGAAAATGTTTGAGACATCTTGAACCGACGTGTTCGTCAACATGAACGGTGACCAGCCACGCTAGATGTACTTGGCCAGGTGTTGGTGGAAGAATGAGAGAGACTGCATCCTATTACCAGGTAGACTCATACGCACGATGCCTCAACGAATCAATAAGTGTTTGGCCAATAAGGGGGGAGGGCATTACGCACCACTGACACAAAATGTTAACTTTCAATTTCCGCTTCTTACCCATTCCTTCTTTCGCGGACCATAACAGCAAGAGAAACTGTTTATCCAAGGAATTACCAGATGAATCGTTTAATAAATTCCTTCTTTGTAAAGATACAATTAGTTTGAGGCCAATTATTGTAATCATTAATTTGTCAATGACCTTGCAATTTCAATAATCTCTTCTTTATTGGAAGAGTATATTTTAAAAACATACAGTGGGATGCAAAAAGTATTCGGACAAGATGGTAGATTATCGTTGTCAGCGTCAGCACTCGCCGAATTTTCCAACGCGCATTACGCTAGAATGGCGTTGTCGTTCGTCATAGTTATTTTTAATGTCATGTCGGTCATTTGATGTTTTTGGTCACCTGATTTTGTTGTCGTCTGCTTTGTTTACAAAGCGCCAAGCGATCTCGATTCGGAATGGGCCGTTAATAAGCACTGACATCACCCTTGAGGTAAAGAATCTTGCTGGTTTGGATGGTCATTCGATTAGATATATTAAGTTTGCTTAAAATTCCAAAATTAACATTCGGAAGTATTTTGAAACGTTTTAAAAGCCGTGGAACATGCAAACATCTCCCTCGATGTGGCAGGCCGCCGCGCGTTACTCAGGGGCGGATCAAGGATTAGAAGTTAGGGGGCGCGAAAGAGGGCTACATTCAAGAGGGCTTCAGAAAGAGAGCTATATCCAAGGCTATAACAAGGTATTGAAATGATTTGGTGAGAAAACATGATACATGTTAATATTATTTGTCAACTAAAGTCTGCTGAAAAGTAACAATATCAGTCATAAGCCACTGGTTATATAGCCTATTGTCCCAGTCTCTACATTAGAGTGATACTATTGATAAAGTCCATGGTCTCGATCCGTTTCAAGAAATGTCATTCTCAATGATAAATACGCCTAAAATTATGCAAAGTTAGGGTGGGAGCGCACCCACCGCTCTAATGCCTCGATCTTGCACTGTTACTCCCCGTGATTATATGAAATTGGAAAGGCTTGTTAAATCAAATCGCAAGGAAACTTTGTGATATATTTTGAACAAGTTTAATGAAAACAGACACGTTCCAATTCTAAGCGGACATTACAGTTCCATCTTCCTAAACATGGTTACCGCAAACGTGTATGAAGAAGAAAGTGGTCGTCAGAGAAGTTAACAGGAAAGAGCGCTTCGCATGGTGTAAATCTAAGAGGCGATTGACAGTAGACCATCACTGGAAAAAAGTCAATTTCTCTGACGAATCTTCAATAATGATTGGAAATGATTCTGGTGTTTATGTTTCGAGAAAGCGAGGAGAGGGCTGGCGACCCAATCTTGTGACCCCGGCATCGAGTCAACCCCAATAAAGCGTGATCATCTGGGGCTGATGATTTGTTGGCATCGAGTCGGTACCCTTATGCCTGTAGAATATTAATGCTGAGAAATACCAGGAAATTCTTGAATGTAATTTATGGCCAGTGATTGCTCGTCATTTTCCCAAGAAAGACTATATTTTTCAAGACGACAATGCCCCTATTCACAAAAAGGTGGTATAAACATCATGAGCTGGCCGGCACAGAGTCCAGACATGAATATCATTGAACATCTGTGGTAATTCGTCAAAAGAAAATAAAAAGCAAGGATCGGTCAAATAAATTCACGCGACGACCTCGTCTGTGCGATTCATGACATTACTCCAGCGTATTTAAAATCACTTTATAACTCAATTCCCAGACGAATCATGAATGTTATACGACTAAAAGGACACCTAACTAAATACTAGGTAAGTTTCAAGTTTGATATTGCAGTTTTGAAAGAAACACAGTCAATTGAATATTGCCAGAATTACGTTGCCAATGTAAACAATCTGCCATCTTGTCCGAATACTTTTTGCATCCCACAGTAGATAACACATTGAACTTCCTTTGTGCTGTTTCATTCAGTCTTTAAATCAGTTTGATTAATTTTGTTGTAGCCTGAGTAAGGGCAGAGGAAAAATTCATAGTCTCTGGTAAGATTACTGCTTAATCATTTTATGAGAGCTTTCTTTAATGAAGAGTGTTGTCCCGAAATGAAAGTTCTACTGATCATTGTCTGATTATCTCCCCTTAAAGTGTGCATGTACCGCGCCACTAAGCAGTCTCGGCTGGAAGTTAGGTGTGTTATAAAAATAATAATTATCACTAATAATAACAATTATTATCAGCTGCGGATCTTGCTTCACACGGGTACAATCTGGTACACTATCACGATAATATCATCTTTGATTCGTGAGTACCAACCTTGGTTTCCAGGTGTCACCACACTGATGAGGCAGGTTATCCCCCCCTGCAATAACCTGACCTTATCTGACATGGGGATTGCTAGTAAGGACCGAGCAGACCATAGCTTTGCTATGCAGTCGTAGATAAACTATAGATAGGCAGTTTTAACTCGGTTTCAGAGTCCCAGATTCGAAACCCGCCATAGTTGACTCGGCGTATTCTCTTGCAGTTGCTGATTCGTCAGTACCAGCTTTGGTTTCCAGGTGTCACCACACTGATGAGGCTGTTTGTCTCCCTGTAATAACCTGACCTAATCTGACATAAGAGCTCCTACTAAGGATCCCGCAGACCATAGATAGTTTCAGCTATGTTCTGTTTCAGAGTCGTGGATTCGAAACCGGAATAGCTGACTCGGCGTATTCACTGCAGCTGCTTCACTCGGGGATGATCTGGTACACTGTCCTGACGTCATATCGAAATCGTCAGTACCAGCCTTAGCTTCCATGTGTCAGTGCATCAATGCTGAGTTCACTGCTTACTTCAATGATTCTTAATAATTATTCTTATTAATATTATTTAGCTAAATCGCTGCATACAATATGTTCTGAGGTGTACCATACTCAAGGAGTTGCATGTATTTTGCAAATGAATCCGACACTGCCAGTTTATGTGGCTAACAAACACCGTGCACTGTAGTATCGATAAATGTACAGAGGAAAGTTAATGATCCACCTCTAATAACACAACAATTGAAGTTTATACGTCATTTACTTCGTCGAAAACATGAACCTTAAAATATTGGAAGATACTGGTTGAGGTGACTGTACATTGCTTTGGTTTCTACGACTGGTTGATGACTGGACCTGGAATAACACCAGCACATGAACATTAGTTGATGACGTCCATTGAAGTCAGATTGCAATTTGTTGGCTCATGTTTTTATCAGGGTGCATATACGTAACGTGTATGAGCACAATTACTCATCAATGAAGAAAACTTGGAACATAATTACAATTATTTAACACAATTTGCTGATTAAATTGTTATGGTACAAATAAAAATTATTATTCTTCAAATATAATATCATGTAACGTAATATAATATAATGACGATTATAATATAATATAGTACATGTATACTGTTCACAAATGAATGAGAGCATTTTGAAAAAAAGGAAAATCCTCACTTTCATGTCTCAAAGAGTATCAGAGATATGTTCCGAAAGACAATCGAATTATATGTGTCTAAATGAAAGTCACAACTCCGCAATACAGATACTTACAATAGTAGGTGGCCGAACGCCTGAGAGCATCGTCAAGATTAAGTCTGGTTAAAAATTCAGAAATAACGGGATCTTCAGCGCAGCTCTCAGTGAGCTCACGGAAACATACTACACCCCTTTGGAGAAGCCTGGAAATAACAATTCTTTCAATGAATTATTAATGAACAGAAATCCTAAACCCGATTACATGTATATGGTAAAGATATGAAATCCGTTCACTAAAACGAGCTCAAGTAGTATTTGTGATGAAGGAAAACCGTCCATCTCTTGATTATTTATAAAATCTCTTATTTACGGCGCCTCCGCTCTGTGTATGAACGTGGCCACGGTATTTACGCGATTGTCTGAAAGTAATAATAATAATAGTCCATTTTTATAGCGCATTAGTCCACGCTCCTTGCATACTCCAAGCGCACACAGTTCCGCAAATAACAGAAATAAATGTTAATCAGGGAAAGCTTTCCCTGAAGAGGTACGTCTTCGGGAGAGTTTTAAAGGAAGTGAGAGATGGTGCTTGACGAATATACAGCGGAAGATTGTTCCATTCAGTTTATGCTGTATATGAAGTATCTAATCGTATCTATCCCCCACAAATGTTACTATATACATGTATATGAAACTTTAAGGGTAGTTAGGGTGCCTTCTCCTCTAGCTTGTATCAGTATAAGATATTGGTGGGACGGTAAAACAATTCCCCGTCTGTAACATTCAGTATCTTGAAGATGATGAGGTCTGTTGTTCAGAGTTTAGGGACGATATCCTACTTTTCATTTAACCAGGTATCCTTCTTGGACATTTCAAATCTGATCAGGGACTTCGTTTTTATGAAGGCATCGTATTTTCATGGCGAAATCTGTCCTGTCTGTAACGAATATTCATTGAGCCATTTATACTTGAATGCGCCCAAAACTGTTGTTGGTCAATTGTAAGTCTGTGTTCATATCTTTCCTAAGAGCAAACAACCATACACCTATTTACAAAATAAGAAAAGACGAAACATCTTGTACTGTGGCTTCATCCTTATGAGAAAATAACAGAAATACTAACCTGCAACGTTGCCTTTGGTCCAGCTCAGGTGTACTAACTGATTGAAGCCATCTGTTACATTGCAGTAATCTGGCCCTCGTGTCCTCGTGGACACACGTAGAACCTCCAATGTTAGTTCCAGGGTGGGTGTCTGAAATTGAACAGCACGTAGAATCATCTCTCTTGTCCTGTTTCTCGATTTCATTTTGATTGTTTATTTAGGGTGCGAACACTTGATTGTTTTGGGGGAGCTATTGTAAACTATTATTTGTGTGTCATGTCATGAGGCAATATTTTTGTTCTTTCAGATATTTGCCAACACACTATTTATTTCGAGTGAAAAAGATGATTCATAATTATAACTGAACCATTCAAACATCAAAATCTGTCTATATTTACTCTTGACCCATGCAATCCATGTTTTGTCTCCAAGAGTGTGCAAACTATTTATTTTCAATATATTCCAGTCCCCACACAATATAAACCAAATGGTCGCTGTCCTGGTGCATTTTTATCTACTTCATATATACTCCCGTACCTTGAAGTCAGTTTGCTTGCAATATCACAGTACCAATCACTGCATGCCTACAGAAAGACTTCAACAGAAAGTATGTTGATTGACAGTTGAGGCGTTTGAGGACAGAACATTACAATTGTAGAAAACGGAAGTCAAGACACTTTTCGAAACATCAATGTTCAAAGGCCCTTGATGAATTCGGTAAGTGTCACTCACGGTTGACTATTAGCAATGCCCTCTTAACTCATTACAATTCCAACCCTGATGATTTTCATTTTAGAATCGTCACCTGTGATGAAACAGGGGTCTACCACTATGCCCCAGAGCAAACAGGAATCAGTGGAATGGAAATAAGGCAAGTCTCCAAGAACAAAGCAGTTCAAAGACTGACGGTCAACCAAAAAGATTATGGCCACTATATTTAGGGAGGAAAGGGGAGTTACTATTTACATTGACTTACTTCCACATGAAGCTACAATGCATGAACACTATTATGACATGTTACTGTGGAAAGTGCGTCATACAATTACAGAGAAATAAAAACGGTGTGCCAAAATTCGACATGGATGTCTTCGTCATCACGACAATGCACCTGTTCAAGTCAGTGGAGCTGATATGGCTGCTGTTTAAGAATTCGGAAGAAACTGTGCCCCACTTACCCAAATTTTCCAGTGACTACTACCGGTTTCCCAAATTTAAAAATCACTTGCGTGGCCGAAGCTCCGATGATGACACCGAGCTTGTCGATGCTGTGGAGGGTTATCTAGGGGACCAGGATGATACCCTCTACAAATAAGGCATACGCGACTTGCAGAACTGGTCAAAATACGTGTATTGCACTGTAAGGGGGCTATATTGAAAAAATAGAGATATCTTGCAGCAAAGGTTTAACTCGACGTTAAGCTCAGAACTGTTTGATATCTCCTCATACCTCTCTTTAGTACGGAGACGGAACACTGACACTGACGTGATGTAAGTAAAACCATAGCGATAGAGCTGAAAGACTGTCGTAAGTCAATAATCAAGAAGAATTCAACAACACAGGAAACTTGCAGCGTCGTCATCAATTTCATTAACTACATACATTGAAAATATTTGTTTACTTTCCACAAGAATTATTAATTTATAACATTTTAAATTTGATACAATCTAATTAAAATTAGATCATCTAACGCTCCCGTTTACCAGGACTGGTATGCCTCTCGTTTACTGGTATGCCGCGGTACAGAATCTAACGCAAGTCATGTGCTCGACTGCTGATCGCACCAAGGCGTTTGAGGAAAAACATGACCTCAACCGGATTGCTTTTAGATCCTTTCATTCAAACATATTTTATTCACGAAAGTGAAACGGATTGGGAACAAGTTATGCCAACTTAAAATACCCTCTCCGATTGTATTTACAGTGCATAATTTACATAAATATAATTGTAGTAACAAGAAACAATATGTACAACAGATATAAGATATATATACATGATCAATTTAAACCAGTACATTATCAGGTTTCAAAACGCTTGGTTGTCTTAATATATACATGTACATGATCAAATATTTGTTTATTTTCTTCAAGACTTAACGAACAATTTCCCTGTAATATTAGAGTCATGTTACTCTGTAAACGCTCCTTTGTAATCAATGAAAGATTTTTAAGCAATAGTGCTATAAACTTTCAGTCTCAGGTGGGGGGGTGGGGGGCTATTTTAGCAGACCCATACTCATATATGTCTTTCATAAGGGGGTCGGGGGTCGTGGGTCGTGGTCGGGGCTTGGGACCCCTCTGGATCCGCCTATGAGTTACATCCCTATTCATTCACCCCATCATGTACGGTTAAAGGAAAACATAATATGTACACAAGTTGAAAGCCTGATTTACCTCAAATGTTTTAATGGCCCAGGGGTACAACTTGATATTTTTATGTTAATGTTCAGCGATGACAACAGGACATATGTCTCCACGAATTTCAGTCCGCGAAGTATAGTATTTATTTCTGTATATTTGGGAAATTACAATGCTGTGTGTTTCATCTACCTTACTTAGAATGTGTATGTATATTTGTGTATATAAAATGAGTAACTTGTTTAAATTGTTCTGTTTTTAAGATGGTAAAGAAGAAAAAGACTAATCTAACTCCAAAAGGAAAGCCCCGAGGCGTATGTTCGTGAACTGTTTTAGATCACGGGTCGGCAGCTTACGGCCACATCCGGCCAGCGAAGGGATTCCGACCGACCTGCGGGCATCATATAACTAGATGGATAATTCCCATATTTCAAGTTTTAATGACATTTATATGGCCCGTCGTTCAAGCCATTAGCACACGATCCGGCCCACAGAGGCAAACAGGTTGCCGGTCCATGTTTTAGATTTAACCAAGCACATATTTCAGAAGCTTTTGTTTCCTTTCAAAGAGGACAATTTCTGGCCTGACTGGGACTGTCAATGATCGTGATTATCATTGAATGATCGTGATTAGCATTATTAGGCGCTGTTGAAACACTTTAATACCAACACTGTAAACTGCAACTAAAGCTTCAACTGAAAGTAGGTTGTACTCTGTTGCACTTGACAGCACAATTTCAGTCAATACAAACAATTACTTGTGGAGCGTTCATCTTGAAATCAGTTACAATGTATTAGATGAAAGTATCCATTCCGTTTCTACATGTAAAGATGGTTTACTAAAGTTCACCGATTTAAACAGCTTGGGCTGTTGGCTCAGCTACAACTTACTCGATGTTTTGCAAAGTGTTTGGGAGTAAAGATCCGTAAGTTAGTAATGTTTCAGTACAATAATTGTATACTCTGCCAAAACAATTGTAGAGAATATTAACGATCATCAAGACATATCTTCTGGCCTACATGGTGTGTGCAGTTGGAAATAATATGATCATATCTTTTCGGGAGGAGGCAGTCAGATCTAACGGGGGGTGGGGGGGGGGAGATGATAAAGAGGTCGAGGTCAAATCAGAAGCTAGCATTTGTAGCATTTTGCCGTCAACGTCACTAATATCGAGTAAACCACGCTTTGCACGAATTCTTCACGATATGCTTCTGATCATTTGGCCAATGTCAGCTTGACTCATTCTGTTCGTACCATGGGCAGATCCAGGATTTTGGAAAAGCGGGGGTGCATGATTTGGGGGGAAAAAAGGAAGGTTGCAGGCCTAAGTGATTCTCTAATTAATGCAGGTTTTGATAACATTTAGCTGAAAAAGGAGGGGTGCGCACGCCTGACCCCCTATTGAATCCACTTATGTTTCCACTCATCAATGGAGTACCAGTTAGATTTGTACCAGCTTCCAAAATGGATCACTCAATGCAAATCTTTCGATTCAAATTTTGGTTTCCTCCAACATGGTTTCTGTGATGTACATCTCAACCACGCGCACAGCAAGCCACATGAGAGCTGATAACAGCGCAACAAATGCATTGACGTCCCGATGTGTCACATGAAAATAACTAAGCTGCGAAGTGTGGGCTACAGGAGGACTGGACATTTGCTTCTTCGTGATCTAACCCTACGTAATACTGATTTTGGGATGTGAACAACATAGTTGTCATAGAATTTCTTTATTGTTTTAGCCAGCTTATTCACACACAAATGTAAGTAAAATGTACACCATACAATAACAGATACATACAGCAACGCTCTGGAATCAAGCTGTTCAAAGTAGCTCATTACTATAATTAGTCACTTCGTTACAGTCTTACTAAAGTCTTGCGTATCACATGTCTTGTCAAATTCTTGAAACATTCCTCCAATACATGCCAAAGGTACAACAAGTTTTCAAAACATTGTGTCTAAAGTGGTAATAAGAAAATGATTATATCAAAACCTTCCTGAAACCAGATTCATGTGTTTGATAGGATTACCCCTAACTTAAATGCCAAGTATCATGTGGGAATTTAATTTTCAACAACTTGAATATATTTACTGAAGTTGGGTGATGTCTTGTTGGCGTATCACGAGGCGCCACAGCAATAACAGAGTATAGGCAATACATCGGCTTTGATACCTGATCTGACGTTTTTCTATTGCATGGTGACATAATAGGTGGAAGAGTCTGTTTCGGAACGTCGGATCTTGAACGTGAAGACTTACACCGTTTCTGAAAACAGTTTGTCTTTCTAGAGATGCTGGCATGATGTGACTTGCGCTTGGCTTTCATTCGTATCCCTTTCCTGTGTTGCCCTCTTTTGTGGATATGCATCTTCGTCTTCGTGTTTGCTTTATTAACAGGCAGTTTTAGCTTTCTGGGTTTTGTGCCCTGTTTTGAATCCACTGTCTGCTGCCTGTCTGTCTTCCTTTTGTTTTTCTCAACGTTCTGTTTGGTAAAATGTTTCCAAGCCTGCGAAACGTTTGGATACATATGTTCTTTTGGACTGAAAGTCGACCATGAAGTTGAATCAGAATGGAGTTTCCTGAACGGTTGCTTCCTATTAAAAATGGTACCATGCTGACGAGTGCTTACTGGTGGTGTAGGCTTCACGCCAACGTGACTGCTCTTTAGTAAAGCTACTAAAACTCCTGGATTACGGGGCTGGGACTCCAAACCAAACCTGACTGCCCCTTGTGGAGAGCTGGACGTGTGGCTAACCAGATCAGACGGATGTGTCAATTTCGTTCTTGACCGTACACGAGTCCCTGAAATATAAAGACTTGATTAGGTGGTAGGTTCAGATGAGGCTTCAGCCATGATTAAGGGTGAGATTCTTGGAGGACTAAAGATCATATCAGGTTACCCCGGTGAAATTTGAATTCCTGACTATCAAGCAGAACGAACGACTTTCCATTCTTCTGCTCCAGGGGAATTGTGAGTGTATGTGAGACACAGTTTGCAGATATATAATATAAAACGGCGTTAAGTAACATGCCATCCATATCAACCATACGAAACAGTACAGGGGCTATATTATCTGTGAATTTTCGAAAGACTAACAGAATACGAACCTTGGGATGTGGTTTTCCCGTATGCCGGGTTGGTCATTGTAGAAGTTAATAAACCAGATGCAATCCTCTTTACCACCTCTTGTCTTGATAACGAAACTGATGATAAATCTTTGACAGATCGATACTGTTGGGTTTTCTTGTAAACATGAAATTTTGATTTTTCAGAATGTGACATAGCTTGATCAGTTGTTACTGGCAAGGTTGATACCGATGTGTCGATGGACTTTGTTGTAGTCACCATTGACGTCAAAGACGATGATGATTTTGACGGTGCAACTATGACAGATTTGGCTTCTCGAGATGATTCTGAAAGCCAACTTTGCCAATGGTTGTTGTTCTTCTGAAAAATATCTCGCCTCTTCTGTGGTCTTGAGTTACCCACCGATTCAACCTGTCAAAATAGTAGCACACACTACGATACATGTTATAATTAATCGGCAACATCACGAGACAATTCAAACTAAGGGCTCTCGTTCAACACAATGATGACTGAAATTCATGTCGTAACAGCAGTAACAGTAAAAACAGAGATACTTTACTTAACATGGCTATACTTCTGGTAAAAATTAACAACCTAATTAATAAACAATTGTATGATACTGGTATTTACGCATGCTGCACAAATCTGAAAGGAAATGTTTCTGTAATTGTGGTCTGCGGCCTTTAAAGGGACATGATCAGAGATGCAGGTACGCCGATTTATGTTCAGAGCTTGTCTTTCTGTTCGTCGAGTAATATAATACCGTGGTGTATTTTTTCCGTTTTTTTACACAAAGATTTCACCCTAATTGAGGCAATAAAGAAACGGAGTTAGTCTTACGCATCGCGCATTACATTTGGAAGAATGTATACGTATGAGCAAATATGGAACTGGCTAAAATGGTGATACGCCATAACGATGACATGCGATTGGACGAAACGGTCACAATTAGAC
>JAUELE010222772.1:1395-12741 GCA_031471655.1 Diodora aspera | reverse complement strand
GGGGGGGCACTGGGGGTACGGGTCTTCCCCCTCATATCGGTTGAATGTATTTCTGAACAGTAGATGGTAAATACGACAATAAATAAAAACTACAAGCGTTTTACCGCGCTTTACAGACTCGTATATATATGAACATATAGGAACGCAGGTAGGCCTGTTACTACGTTTTTTCCTCAATAAACGTAAGTGTACATTAGGATCTATTTTGTGAGATTTAGATCACTAGAATACACAAGTGGAGGTCATATATTGATTTTTTAAATGCATTTGTAATAACAGAAAAAATATGTGTTTATTTTTATTAAAATCGATTCACTCCTGTTTGTATTGAAATACGAGAAAATATATTAAACGGTGTACGAAATGAACTCTTCATGCACTGTATTCAGCATCGGTGTTCGTCACTCTTCCAATTGTAAATCCATACGTTAATCTGAGTTAGTAGTAGACTATCCGCGAATTACGGTAGATCAGCCGTGATAACAGAAGCGCAGTAGATAAACTATTCTGTGGGATGTGTTTGTACTTCGCATACACAGTAAATACTGCCCTCTGAGCCGAAGCATATCGCTTATCAACATCAGCCAATCAAATCGCTTCCTCTTTTGGAACGGGACAAATTGTTTCAACAAGGCGACCGCTCAGGAGAAAATGTCTAAACCAAACATGGTTTTCTAATATTGTACACAATATACCAGCAAAATGGCTCTTTTGAATATTTCATGCATATAGAATAGCAAATTATCTGTTCATCCGAATTACCTACGCACGGTATTAAATATTAGCTGCTATACAAAAATCCATAATATATGTCGAATGAATCACCGATATCTAAATTCTCCCAAAGTAACGGCCAGCGTCTGTTATGAGACGGCGGCCATATTTCCTTGTACAGTTTACAAGTGAAATGGTGGATTCAAAAGTCTGAGAATTCGACAATTTTCTGAGCCAAACCAGGACATTACAGGAGACGAAATTCATGAAAATCGAAAGGAAATATTTCATAGATAGCTTACATAATATTTATGGAGTTGAAACTAGGTGAGTAAAAGATTTATTTGTGGTTTTCTTTCCGTATGTTACGGGTTGTTTTGAAACTCGACAAGTGAAGAAAAAAATCCATTATTGTTAAATAACAGGTACTTAGAGCATTTGTTTGAGTGTTTGGCAGATACACCAGATAGTGAGTGTGCTTTCTAAAATCAAGCGATTTTGTTTTCCTTTCGGAATGGGTACTTTCTGGATTTTTGTTGGTGCGCGAAGGCCGCCGCGACCGCCATTTTGTCCGTTTCTGCCCAAGACGGGAGGGAAAATTGCGTCGCCATTTTACCCTCTGTATTTGAGATCAGTTAAAAAATAGCGATTACTCATAATTATGAGGTATTTCACGAAAGAGGAAATTCGTCAGTAGTTGCATTTGAGACTTCTAAGCTGTAGAAAGTTGATACCAATCGTGTCTTTGTTCGGGATTCTGAGGTCAGCCTTTGTCTTTAGATGAGAAGTCTGTTGTGGATTAATATTTTCGTCGGTTAAGTGTTACATTATTTTATTGACGAATGTGAGTTTTGGACCATGACGTTTGTATTAAATTTTTGTTTCTTTCGTTTCAGATTTTCGGTTGCATTGTGAGAGGAAATAACTTTGTCGGTATGAAAACCTATGGGGACAGTCGCTTAAATAGCGAATTTCAAACGTCAGTTTGTGTAAACAACACTTCCAAGTAATTTTTCTGATATTATTTGAATAAGTACTTCAAGAGAAAATGGTTGTCATTTCGAAAAACTGGATGTAAACATTACATTGACTACTCGATCTAACCTTTATGTCAACCGCCATGAAGGACAGGCCTGACAAAGCCACTTGGATTAACAGTGTGTAACGTGTTTTTATTCCCCCCATCATGGTTAAAGAGGGGGATACGGGATTGACAAATCCAACCTATGCAAAATGGCTTATTGAAGCAATTAAGAAAGTGAAACAACAAAAACAACGTCCAAGTTTGGAAAGAATTACAAATGCAGTTCGTCAAAATCACAAAGTCAGTAAAGAATCCATTGAAGAGCAGTTGGAATTAGCTGTAAATGACGGGCTTGTTTTGAAGACGTACAACAAAGGATTGATATCCTATAAGGACCCCTCTCGGATTGTGCAACTGAGGTCTCGGAACTTAAAAATTGGAAAAAAGGACGATTTAACCAAAATTATTGTCCAAAGTTTGAAAGAACTTGGAGAAGATGGTGGTTCTACACTGAAGAGTGTGGAAAAATATGTTCGAAGGAGCTATAATCTTGATCTTCATGATGGAATTGAGTTGACATATCAGTTGAAACTGTCATTAAAATCTGGTGTACAGAATGGACTTCTCGTGCAAGATGGAAAACTTATTAAATGTACTGGTGCAGCAGTCAGTGAATCAGACTCTACAGGCTCAAACAGTAGCAATAGTTTTCATAGCAGTATTGATGATGAGAAGCATTTTGATGACATCATCTTGCCATTTGAACGACACAAGGTAAAACCTTTGCAGTTTATGAATTTTTAATAAATTTGACATTTGTTGTTAAAAATGTTGAGCACTTACAAAAGTTGAATCTGGTAATATAATCTTCAGACTGTTGCAACTTAGTTCTGAAAGAGAACACGAGTACCTATGTGGCGATGTAAAATTGAAATAATTACATGAACAACATGCCTTTTACACCACCCCTTCACATGCCAATACACTCTCATTCACAAGAAACTAGGTCATGATAAAGCCTTTCAAGTTATAATTGAAACACGATATTGGTGCTCATCATGTGTTTGTAAAAATGCCAGGTTGTACATTTGTTTTTTTCCCCATATTTTTCTGATTTAGCTGAATGAATGTAAACAACAGTTGTGTTAGTGCAGTCACTTGCAACTTAGTTAAATTAGGTGACATAATTTTTTATGAAAAAGCATCTATTGAAGTTTCTGGTCAAAGTTATCAGTGTACAATGAATGTCCTTTGGTAAGATTTAAGAGAATGCAACTTGCGAGAGAGTTTTATGCTAATACTTTCATTTAAGTGACATATTTCCCCTAAAAAGTGCCTTAGTGTTATGAATACAGGACCCAGCACTTAGTGCATGTAGGTAGATCCAGGATTTTGGAAAAGGGTGGGTGCATGATGTTAATTGGGAAAAAGTGGGTGGGGGTGCAGACTGAAAAAAATCCCTACTTAGTTAGGGCCCTTCCAGCACCCCCTCCCTCTATTGGATCTGCCTAAGCTTAGTGGAGCCTGGGCATTTATTAGGGGCCTGGCGCTTATCGATTAGGTTCATCTTTCATGACAACACAATGTAACTGCATTGTCAAAGAAATGTGTCGATGCAAAATTGAAGAACAAAATAATTTTCTTAGAGATTGTAACAATTTCAAGTGCAAAAGTTTGAAGGTTCAGAAACACTGACATGCCTCCCACCAGTGTCAAAATTAACCTTGAAGCTCAAAATTTCTCATGAAGCATTCATGAACACTTTATAACTTTGAAAACATGAAATTCAGTAAACTGTTGTCAACATAGTGAGGCTGATTTTTTTGGACAGAACCATGTGGTCTTTTGAGCGGAAGTGTAGATATAAGGACCATTAATTGACATGTCCAGTTTATTAGAGGCGGGCGATTACATTAATAGAAGCACTGGACCCTGTGCTTATTAGGAGAACGTTTTTGCATATCTCTGAACAATACCAGCATTATTTTGGTTGAAGGGTGAAGTGATTAGTCTATGAAATAGTGTCACTGAAAAATATTTGTTGCATCAAATAAACTTGTTCAATTAGATCAAGAAATAATTGTGGTTCAATGATAAACGTGAATGTTTCGTGTTACTGAACTGAAATTTCTGACTTTTCATTTCAGTCCTGTGAAACTGTCGAGAAAAGAATATTAAATGTTTGATGTATGTTGTTTCAGAAACTAGCCAGGCCTCTTCCTCTCTGTAGCTTCTGTTTGGGTCCAGCAGAGAAAAACAGAGACGGAAAGTGTGAGGAACTCATCTCTTGTGCAACCTGTGGTAGTAGCGGTAAGCTTCCTATTTCTCTGTCAGGGACCTTGCATCCCTGTGGCTGTTACAACTCTTTCATAATAGTTAGACAAGCACTTTTGCCTAAAGAAATATCACTGAGACATCCGTTCTGACTGGATTACCTTATCATTTGGAATCTGTTTGTGATTGTCATGATTATGACAAATATTTCATTGCTACTATAAATAACTGTTTTAGCGAACAATCCATCTGCAGGACACTGAAGTTTACTCTACCGCAAAAGAGAAAATGTTTATATTTGGCATTTGACTCACTGAACAGGGTAATTAAAAATGTAGGAAAAAATATATTATTTAACTTGGCCATTCGATATGAAACAACATTAAGAAACTCCAAGATTATGCTCAGAGAACAACATAGTTGCCGGTGTCGAACTTTAATTCTGAACTTTTCCTTAATCTTCACTATCATAGCAATAGCTTGAAAAAGTAGGAAAGCACAATTGTGTCACTACAAGAATATTAGCCATAATAAATACGGACATTGCTTGCACCAAAGCATTATGCTGCGAACGCATGTAACCAATGAACTGCACACCCAGAGTAGTTTGAATTCTCTTGGTCTCGTTTTGAGCCATGCTGTGATTGTCAGTTGAGGATAGTGATAGCCTATGATAGTTGTGTGGTAGTTAGTGTAAAGTCCCGAGGGTTGTGTGTATTCCGATTTTGATTCGCTGGTAAATCTAACTGCCCAGAAGACAAAGTGACGGTTCGTTTACAGTTGCTGCCAAGGCCGATCTCGTCATTATGTGAAGGTAAATTAGCTTGTGGCTATCACTTTGTCTTCCTAGCACCCACAGTTAACAAATAAGTTCTGTGAAAGTTTTATTGTTGTATTGTTTTACTACTGTGGTTCGGAATTTGGAGTTATAACTATTATCAACTTTCGTGAAATTGGTTTCACTTTGCAGTATTGAAATACAGATTGACAAGACATTTTGAGCACCTCATTGCACACCTCCACAGAAATGTTTTGTACATTGGAATTACTTGTTCAAGAGTGCAGAGCATGTAGCACCGGAGTTGCCCACCATTGCTAACAACTAGTTCTTGTGCATTGTTGATAATCTGTCACAAATGTTTAATTTCATGCACTCAACAGAAATTGTCCTAGTTTTAATGTTAAAGTTGATCGAGTGGCATTGTAAACACTTTATATAGTTTGCATGTGCTTAAGTTTTTTTGTGCTAGACAGACAGGAAGTTTACGACTAGATTAATTTCTTAGAAATTTATGGATCGGCATATTCATGAACCATGTTTGTTATTTTTAATTCCTACTGAAAACACAACCTTTATTTTAATTTTGCACTATTAGCTGTGATTGTTGCATTTTGTCATCCTTATATTATTTGCATTTCAGGTCATCCAACGTGTCTGAAGTTTTCACCTGACCTTGCTTCGAAAGTGAGAGCATTGCGATGGCAGTGTATTGACTGCAAGAGATGTTCATTTTGTGGGAAGTCTGGAAAAGAGGTTTGCTTATATTTAAATATAATCGGTGTATAGTGAAACTAGATTGGTAAATCTATAATCTATGATCCTTGTTGATATTCATTTCATATCAGTGTTCTTAAAAAAGAAATCTTGTATAATTACTGTCACCAAGGGAATTGTGTGTGATGTATTGCAATAATTCTGTAAAGTACGAGTGAGGTTGTCTAATTGTACATACTTGACTGTTTCTTTGTAGTAATGAAAGCTGTCTTTCTGTCATTGCAGGACAATATGCTCTTCTGTGATGCCTGTGATAGGGGTTACCACATGGGTTGTTGTGATCCACCATTGTCCAAAGCTCCAAAAGGTACATTTTGTTTTCAAGATCGAAATTTACATCCACTGCCTATTTGAATATGTCTGATACAGTGATAGAAACTCTGATCTCTGATCAAAGTCTCCACTGATAAAATCAGAGTTTCTACCTGTTAGACGACGGGATGGCACAGCAGGGTATTTTTAGTTTTGAAATTTTTGATTAGCAGTTTTGCCATCTTGGACAAAAATTATTGGCATTTGGTGCAAATTGGTCATCATTTTATGAGAAATGTATTAGCAATCAGCCGAAATTAACCAGCAAACTGCGATGCGAATCCAAACAAAAAATACCCTGCACAGTGGTTAGAGCTTCGCTCAGCAATCTGCCAGTCTTGGTGGTTGTCGTTTAAGTCCCGCCTGGGTACCTCTCTTTCAGCTCGGAGAGACAGGAGCCCTGACACCGATATGGTGTTGGTGAGACCTTGGTGATGTGGCTGATTGATTGCCGAAAACATGTAAAACCCCAGATCACTCACTCACTTTATCAATTATGTTTTTGTGATATTTAAGCAGAACCAGTTTGATTTGGTCAAGTTTGTAAGTTGTTTTTCTTCTTGTTGTTTGCAGGAACATGGAAATGCAATCTTTGTGATCCTGACAGGGGGAGTAAAAAGGGGAAGAAGTTTCTTGAAATGGCAGCAAGATATACAGCACGATTACGAGCCAAAGAAAAGGCAGCAAAGCTTCAGAAGGCTAAAGCAGTGTTGAGTGCCGCACGAAGGTTTGTATTTATAGATACCTTTTTTTTAGCAAACATTTTCAAGCGACAATGACATTTATTTGGCATACAGCAGAATTTTTGATGGAATAATTTGTAATGTAATTTTGTTCAAATGTACATTTGTCAACACATTAACAAACGAGGTGAAAGAAACATATGTGCGCTATTTGAAATCTATGTAAGATTTGTCTAGTTTTAGGCTGTAAACTTGTTTAAATATGTAAATAGAAGAGCTCGAGAATAAATGTCTTCAGCATAAAGTAGCGTCATAAAGTGAGACCAGGTTTCCTATGCCTTGACCAAGGGTCGTGACAAAAGTCTAGTCAAAGCATTGAAGATGGGGGAAAAGTGAAAAAGTCATTGAGGGTTAAGAGATTTTGAAATTTATCGGCTTTTCAAATGTTTGAAGTAATTTGGTAATCAAAGACTAGTCATGGTGTTGTGGTTTTAGATCTTTTATTATCAGGTCTGTGAAAAATAGTCTTTCGGATATGAAAGAAACTTTGCCATTCAAGACATGTTTGATTAAATGTTTATTATCATCTTGCAGGCACTGTGAATCTGTCTCCATTGGAAAGGGTCTTCCAAGAGGGCGTCGGCCAAAGAATCGTTTACTCGGCAGTGGTGGTGCATCATCGTTACTGAAGATTGGAAATAGTGTCATGAGAAATGGGTTCCCAAGTCGTGAAGACAAGGAAAACACTAGGGCGGCATCTGCAGTAGAAAATGGTCACCATAGTTCTTCTTCATGTGAGTCCGAAAGTGATGAGGACTTGAGCATCTTACGGCCTTTTTTGTCTGGCAACAAACCTAAGGGCTTGATAGATGGCCTGTCACGCTTCTTTACTCCGTCTAACAAGAGAAAATCTCGTGTTTCACTTAGTTCCTTAGAGGCTGACTTGGCAGCGTTAGTGTCCAAACAAAAGCCTGGTCGGGCCAGCAAATCTCGACAGGCGGCCAAAAAAATATTGAGAAAGTCAAAACTCTTGCAAGTGAATAAAGGACGCAAATTTTACAATCGCCCTCCTGGTAGTGGTCAACTTAAGGGCCTTTTTGATGGGTTGTCACACCTGTTCACTGCACAGGGGAATAGGAAACGTAGCTTTCCACTACACACACCATCCAAAAGCATGCGAAAAATGTTGTCAATACAGACCAGTACTCCTTTGCCAGACCAGTTTTTGGATATAGAAATAAATGATCTGGACAATCCGTTTGAGTTCACTGGCATTGAAAGTCCAATTATACTACCACCAATCAGGGGTAGGGGCAGGGCAAATCACAAACCTGATTGGAGTACCATTGGATATCTATCACCGACATCCCCGAACAAGCACAAGGGCAGAGGACGAGGTGCTTCATCGCCAACCAATACCTCTTTTGGCAGAGGACGAGGGCGGGGGCGAGGACGTGGGCAGAAAAAGGGTAAGACGATTGATGATACTTTCACAAATCAAGCGGTGTGGCAGTGTGTTAAGGCAGAGTAGCTAGTGAGAAAGAACTGTGCACTCATGCAATCTGGGCAGAATTGTTACAATCCAGGCTTGAAATTTGCCCTTCCTTGTCGTCGTGAGTTCATAGACAATTTGAAGTTCATTGATCATCGGCCCTTTCTTTGGAAAGATGTTAATATCCCGGACTGACAGAAGATTCTCATCTGCTATCCATCTCCTACCAAATGTGAAGATTTGCCTTCATTGATGACCATGTGCATGGCTCTCACTCTCGAATTATCTCTACCTACTACCATCCTACTACCACGTAGCTAGGCACCCGAGGTCTACTCCCTAGAGCAACCAACTTCCCATGCATCTAGTTGTTCGGTCCTTGCCAAACCATTATTAACAACTATGGGCTTAACAGCAGTATTTTATATATTTATGATGTAATAAAGCATGTTACAGCAACCCTCGGGTGGTGTCTTTGGACACTGTTTTTCTGCCTTGTAGTTTATTTAAGTACATGCACATCTTGCATGTGGGTTTTCATGTCGTGTATCATCAACAGATGACTACAACTACCAGCCGACCCAACACAAGTAAAACTGAAAGATATAT
Source organism: Diodora aspera (assembly GCA_031471655.1). NCBI lineage: Eukaryota > Metazoa > Mollusca > Gastropoda > Lepetellida > Fissurellidae > Diodora > Diodora aspera. The sequence goes on along the minus strand of JAUELE010222772.1, from coordinate 4,078 downwards.
ATTGTATAGGACAGTCCAGCTGGTTCATTACCTGCAAGAAAATATTTGTCATGATTCGCTGTCATCTTCTACCCATTACAAAATATAGAGTAGAACAGCATATGAATTTAATGCAGCGAAACTGGGAATAGTTTCGTCTGAATGAAGTTTTGCAGTGAGGAAGTAAATAATTTCGAAGATTCGAAGAAATAATGCATGCACGAAGTTCTTGTTCAAGAGACGGAAAACATTTTGATTTTATGATCTCCGACCATACGAAGTGGAAAAAAACACTTGCACCAATTAGTTTTCTGCGTAGATGTAGCCCCTACTTTATAACTTGTTTCCATGTTTGTGTTAGCATTTAAATACTGGTGTACATGATTGAGTAGCTGTGTTCATCACCATGCAGTCAGTTTTAATGCTTTATTTTTTTCGCTCTTGGGACTTAGATTCAATAAACTTAATGACTTTTTGCTTGTCCCTCGGCAGTTAGTCATAAGCTGAGCTTGGAAAATGATGTGAAATCTGTTTCTGTTTATGAAATGTGCCAGTGCTAAAGAGGAACTTCAGCTCTTACTTTAGAGGATAGACACAGATTATAATCAGATATTGAAGATGCTAATGTTGGTGAAAGCTTATCAGTTTAACATTTCTGGAAAAGTAATTTGAACATTAGACATTCGTGCTACAATATTTTTCACTGTTATTATAATTTTAACAAGAAAATAGAGCAGTAGTTGAGTGAAGTTCTCCAGTTGATCATATCAACTGATTTTGATACATTCTCAGGGTAAGCTCATGCAAAGAGAAATGAATTTACATTATTTCGAACATTTATGATAGGTAACCACCTTATGTAACCAAGGGTGAGAAACTGCAGCAGGGTATTCTGTAACAGTTTCTCACTGTGCATGTACAAATATTTTAGTTTGCATGTTAGAACTGCTCTCTGCCTTCAGATCAGAGAATAAGCAGTGCGCTCAACTGCCCCTGCAATTCTCTGGGTGTCGTGGTGGCTGGTCAGAGGCTGTTCAGTAGTAGTGCAAACCGCAAATTTATGTTTACGTTTTCCTCCACCCTTTTCTGTTCTGTTGCGATCACATGTCTGTACCTTTCCTGCACTTGCATGAAAATGTTTTGCTGATAGTAGCTGTAGTGGTAGCTTTGTTTCCTTAGTGTTAGCTTTGAAGCAATTTTTGTTGACTTCCTTGCATGTTATTTAGATTGGAGTGTAGTTAGAGCAAGTTTTTTTCTATGTCAAATAAAAACACAATAATGAATTATTCACAACCTTCACCAAAAATCTCAATAAATTATGCTGAGAATAGTGAGAAAAAGCCACAGCGCCTTTTCTTGTTTTTGATTGGAAATATATTTCATATTTGGGCCACACTTTAAAAAAAAAGGTTTTAGCCGACTTAAAAAATGAAAATGTGACAAATGAATGTTTTTGTTTCGATTATTTTTTTTTTGTGGGTTTGGCCTACCTATTTAAGATTTTCACGAACTTGAAAAGTAATTTGGAATTGTTTTATTTTTATCTGGCCTCACCATTTAAGAACCTTGTAACAAACAGAAATGAGGGGTGCGAGATGGTGCAGGCGTCGGCCTTGCAATCTGCCAGCCTTGGCGGTTGTGGTTCGAGTCCTGCCAGGGCACCTCTCTAAGTCCGGAGAGACAGGAGCCCCGACACCCATGTGGTGTTTGTGAGACCATGGCGATGTAGCTGAAAGATTGCCAAAACCATGTACACCCCCAAATCACTCTCATTCACTCACAAACAGAAATGCTAATTTCATTGTTAAAACATGACACATCATAAGGCAATCTGCAAGGGTTTTTTACATGATAAACATGGTTTTGCAGAGGTTGTGGTGTGTCTTTAAACAAACCATAAATCATTGGTATCAGAATAATGAAAATGTTTCAGCCAGAAGCCAAACATCTTATCCTACTACGACACTTTGGTGGTGACAATTTGACATTAATAATTAGAGCTAAACTTTGAAGCCTTAAAATGAAATGACAACCTGTTCATAGAAAAAAAAATTAATTTATGGTTGCAAATGGATTGTCCAAGCTAGTTCTAAGAGTTTTCTGAAAGATGTTCAAATCTGATATTTTTGCTCCTTTGTAACTATTTGGGGCATCGGATGGTGCAGTGGTTAGCATATCGGCCCAGTGATCTGCCAGCCTTGGCAATCATGCCTCAAGTTCTGCCCGGGTACCTCTCTTTCAGCCCGGAGATTAGAACCTCACACCAATGTAACATTGGTGACACCGTGGTGATGTGGCTGAAAGATTGAAGAAAACTATGTAAAATCCGAAAAATCCCTCACTTTGCAACCCTTTGAAATATTTTGATTCTGAAGGTGTTTGTCTTGTGTTTCAGACAATAACAACTCATGTGCCCCTCTTTCGCACACGGTGACTGAGGGAGACCTAGATCTGTTCAAGCAGGCCCAGGACAAGGCACAGCAGGCCCTCGGACAAGTGAGTTGGCCTAGCAGCTATGGTCACAAGGTCTCTGTCGTAACACGCAAGCACTGCTCTGCTTTCTTTCTTTTCATTGATTCCTTTTAATTTCATTCATATATCATCAGCTCATTGCATCTTGAGTTATATGTAATTATTTAACTTTGTACAGTTGTCCTGTATGTAACTGTGTTCTTTAATTTGGTCCTTTCGTATTTTTAATATT
>JAUELE010222761.1:0-12742 GCA_031471655.1 Diodora aspera | reverse complement strand
CGGGATGACAAGGTTTAACTTCTCGCTGGATCTTAGTGATCTCTGAGGCCTGTACACTGTGATTAAGTCCTTAAGATAGGACGGAGCATCACCTAGGACACACTTGTATACCAGCGTAAGCAATTTAAATTCAAAACTCTTGTCAATTGGGAGCCAGTAAAGAGATCGAAGCACGGGTGATACATGGTGACATATACGCGTCTTTGTTGTTACAATTCTTGCGGCAATGTTTTGTATTCTCTATAGTCTAGAAATATTTTCCTTTGTGGTGCCAACACGAAGACACGTAATCCAATCTGGACAATACTAGTGATCTAACAAGAGTTGCTGCAGCATCTTGTGTTAGGAGATGTCTGATGCTGCCTATGACACATGAGTCGAGTCTCAGTGTCTTACATTATTTAGTAATTATTTCGCGTCTCAGCAGAGGAAGTTTGTTCGTTTACGTAAGAATATCGTCAAGGATCGACTCGAGGGAGTGAAGTAGCAAGATTATCTCCTTACCTGATGGGGTCATTGTCATCTGCAGCATAAACACACGTGGACAGGGAAGTACCCGGAGGGGCTGAACCGCAAGGGCCGGGGATACCCCCGCGAACAGACTGAAGGCTTCGAAAGAGTATAAGATTGCAGCATCTATTTCCAAACCCAGATTCGTGACCTCCACTACAATATTGGACATTACTCCGGGATGTATAACTTGTACGACTGAAATAAAACGTTTTCAAATGTTAATCAATTAAGAGTTCATTATCTCATCAACAATAATACTAAATTAAACTCGCTGTTTACACCTACACGAAATCAACACGCTTCATTGTATATGATACTCAGGCATATATCGTATTATTTGACATGCAAAAGGCTGTGACATTAAATCTACCACATATTACTGGGACATGACATTAACAATCATAGATGAGTAATCTATTATACATTATACTACACACAAACAATGGGATATTCGTATTATCATCTTTTTAAAAGGTGTCTCATATGTACGCTACACATGTAAATTATTGCAGCAAAATATACTATACTGTGACACTAATGATACCATATACCATGGCACTCACTGTGACACTGACAGTGCATTACCATGTGACGTAACAATAAACAGTTCGCATACAACTAGATGTATTTTCAGTTCGGAAATGTAGTATCTTAACTGTGAGAAGAAATCAAATCAAATTAAGTTGAACTTACTTGCACAGATTTTAGGTGCACCCATAACCTGTTGACAATAAAAATATGTTAAGCATTGTCCTGAAAACAGTGGAGCATTGTTACAGTTACGTAAGTCCTGTACATGTGCTCCAAATTGCATACGCGGTGCACAAACATATATAGGTATGTAATGTATGTTTATACACGAATGCAAAAGAAGCGCATACATGCACGCAAATACATGCACATTTGCACGGTGAAACAATTTGCATCAAGTCATTACATGTGTAAGTTTGCACTGCGTGTATTTTTAGACGCATGTCAAAATGCACATGTGTGTGAATTTGTGCTGTCATGGTAGTGTGTTGCATTTAGAACAAGACGTTTGCACCATGAGTATTTTTGACTGTCTAAAAAGTGGTTTCTATAGACAAAAGAGTAACGCAGTTCTGTTAAGCGGTTTTAGAGGGAGAGTTGGTGAAATGACAAGCCAGAAAGCAGTCTAAGCGAAACGTGGCAGAGGAATGGGTTGGATTAAAAACGAGACATTGGCGCTTATTGGCAAGAAAGATTTCCAAGTCGAGGTTGAACTTGAAATAGACAAATGCATAGCTAAAAAGATTTACTAATTTTTACACATAGTGCAAAATCAACCGCATGTGCAGGGCTCTAGTCTAAATTAACAGCTCTGAATATGACCGATATGTTCATAAACTCAACTGTTCTCTTGGGAACAAAATATAATCCTTATTCTGACGACGTTTCCCTTTAATCATAATCGAATACTTGATTTCGTACAGTTAGAAATGGTCTACTTCATAAATGATATGCATATATTCTGTGGCAGGTTTCCCGGCATGCCCATAATACTGACGTCTAAAACGCTACAGAGAAACATGGCGACAACTTTTACCAACTCCTGTTTTTGCTACATTTCATCAAAAATGTTGTTTTGTTTTATGTCTTATGTGGAGTTTACTTTGGTTAATATCATGCTGAAACAATATTTTCTTGCGTAAATATGTCTGAAAATAGTCAACATGTGCTTCATTTTCTTCAGTGGTCTCAGTATAATTTTTTTCTGGGATGCCAGTATACAATCGGCCATGCTTGTACACATTTGTCTTCACCCTTAACTCTCGGCATTGAGGTGACATAGTGACAACATAGTGAGATGGCTTAAAGATTGATAAACATTAAAAGTTCCTCACTCTTGCTGACCAATATACATACACTTATATACTTTTTTCTGTAAGAATTAGGTTGCAAATAGACTGGAACCCTCAATAATTTCCCCAATGTAAAGCTTCTAGATTAAACACTTACCTGAAACACGTGGATGGGGTGTACCTTGGGGGCATAGTTAAAGAGCAGCTGCCCTGCAGCACTGAAGGTTGGTTGTGAAAAGACAGGCATTCCTTGTGTGGGATAGAAGATTTCTATCTTATAGTATTCACAGTCACTACATGGAGGAGTGGCAGTGAGAACTCCCGTCAAGCAAGCAAGGACGATGACGATCAGCCAGGAAGTGTTCTTAGCTTGTGTTACCATATTTCCAAGTTCTTTCTGTGCCTAGGGAAGCGGGAACAACAAAAGCAAGTGAATATGTGAATGTAAAGTACATGATTCACATTAGTGCATGAGTAAACGATTTTAATGCATGGATGACACTGCTAGAAATATCAGCATTCAGAGTCTGCCTTAGTACATAAGAAAGCAGCAACATTTTAACAGATGTTTCAAAAGATGTTTACATGAGATACGATACAAAACCAACATGAGTAAATAGTAAATTATATGTTTCTTTCCTTACCTGCTTTTCAAGATGTCCTTACGATCAGATGGCCGTTTGCGAAATGAGCAATTCGGAATGGGTGCAGTGACCATTTAAAGGTGCGTTACCTGCAATCAGGTGGTCAGTTTTTGATTGATGGCTTGTTGACCTGTGGTCGTTTGACCAGGTCTCGTCTTGGATTACATGGAAACAAGAAACACGCAGTAACAGTGAACTTAACCAGGAAATTTGAAGTCTCTCTTCCTTGAACGGCGATCATAGTTCGATCAGTTTGGATAATATTTGGATTTACGTAATTTATCCCGCACAGGTAAGCTTAAACAGATAAAATATAAAGACAAAAGCATAAAAATTAAATTATTGAAACATTTCTCATAAAATACGACTTACACAAGTATATATTTTAGATTTCTCTTTGTACAAATATAGTTTTTAACATTCCGTGGGTGTCCATGGACACGCGATCGTCTCCAGACAATTATAGAAGATCCTTGTGTTTTGTCTGAAGGGTAACGTTCACTATTGACAGGAACTAACGAGAACAGCTAGTTATATGTCGGGTGTGTCCATAGATAGTAGCTAGGCTACAGGTAGGTGTTGGGTACAAAGGACATAATTAGTCTATGTGTAAATATTCTCTCTCTCTCTCTCTCTCTCTCTCTCTCTCTCTCTCTCTCTCTCTCTCTCGTTTAACCATTTTAAATTATTGTGCGCGCTCACTGATCTCAGTGTCTACACTAATAATCTTGAGGATCTGGGCCCTGTTTCACAAAACGTTGTACGATTACGTTTACGACTGGGACTTACACCTGTCGTACATTTAGGTTTACGACTTGGACATACACCTGTTATTCAGTTACGTTTACGACTGGGACTTACACCTGTCATTCATTTACGTTTACGACTGGGACTTACACCTGTTATTCAGTCACGTTTACGACTGGGACTTACACCTGTCATTCAGTTACGTTTACGACTGGGACTTACACCTGTTATTCAGTTACGTTTACGACTGGGACTTACACCTGTCATTCAGCTACGTTTACGACTGGGACTTACACCTGTCATTCAGTTACGTTTACGACCGGGACTTACACCTGTCGTACATTTACGTTTACGACTGGGACTTACACCTGTCGTTCAGTTACGTTTACGACTTGGAATTACACCTGTCGTACATTTGCGTTTACGACTGGGACTTACAGGTTTACGATTACTCTTTATGTGTTTCACAAAACTGGCGTAAACGAACACGTAAATTCCGCACCCGTAAGTTTAGTTATTTCCTCTCTTCAGCGGGAAAGGACATACATAGCAACGTGTACATGAAAAGAGACGAGATGGCTACGACTGAAGTTACGTGTAAGTTTTGGTCTTACGCGTGGCAGGTGGCACCCCTAGATTTACGACTGATTTTACACGTAACCTACGTTTGCAATTTATTTATGAAACACAGCATACAATTACTTTAGGGTTACGTCTACGTTTACTTTTACGATCCTTGGTAAAACTGGCTCCTGGGGTGTACAAACTTAGTGAAACGTAATAATGACTACATTTACAAGTCTTGTTAAGCACAGACTTATAACGATGTGAAAATGAAAAACTACAAGCTAAACAACTATCACCTGGTCTTACTTGATTTGAATGACTTGGAGACTGTATGTATAACAACTTTCCCTTTTTAGCGAAGATTATTTTGGTATATTTATATTAATAAATGCATTGTTGTATGTTGACAATACAGATTTGACAATAAGCGTTCTCACAAAAATTGAAAATACCACTGGAAATCGAATGCCAACGTATCTTGCTTAAACATCTTCTCGAGAAACAACTACCTTCACTTCCTCGGAAAGGCCAATTTGTTTCATGATAAGATATGTTTCTTTTGTCTTATTATTCATCGATAAGTGAAGCGTTTCAAGGCAACCCACATTTAAGGTCGTGAAAGTTTTCACCAATGTTCTTAGTTTTTATATTTACTCGTAATCATCAGATATCTATTGCTTACCTGATAAAAGAAACTTCATTCAACTTTAGGTATTACACGTGTATGAAATAATTATGGTTGTACGAAAATTAATAAATAATGCGATTACGTTTTATACATAAGACAGGATACTCCTGATTGTATGATACATAGTGCACTAACATTCCACTACACCGTTCGAATCCTGATGTATTTGACAAGCATTTGACCAAATATGTATGTATATATGTATATGTATAAATGTATATTGGTGGATTGTGTTGTGTGTGTGTGTAATGGGTAATTCCGATTACAACTATTCTGAGTTGGTGATAAATGCGTTTTACATGAAACAGAAATATTACATATTAATGTCTAAGTATGTACATGTCTAAGTATGTACATGTCTAAGTATGTACATGTCTAAGTATGTACATGTCTAAGTATGTAACATGTGCCAAGTGTAATATAGCCACAAAGAAGGGTCATTTTGTTGTCACGTGACATGCAGGGAATATTATCAACGTTTGGCAATTAAAGTATGTGAGTTATGTGTTAAGAACACTTCCGAAGAAATGAAGCCCCCAAACACAACAATGTGACATTCGTGAAACACATGAGCTCGGAAAACACGTGTAAGGGGTGATGTGTCAGATCAACCATTGTCACTAGGTTTCGGCTGTGAAGAGGCGCGTATTATTGTTTTCCTGTAACAAAACGCTCAAAAACACATATACACACTGGTGCGGGGTAGGGGGTGCGAATCATGGACCATGACACTGTCAGTCTTGGCCAGTAACTTGTATTTAATCATTAGGGAAACAACAGCATCATCATCCGACGTTTGATGCATATTGCAGGTAAACACACGCCGGTTATTGTTGCCTAGACGCTGCATGTCCATTGTCATTAGCAAATTGTGGGTCCGATACAAACAAACAAATAACGATAATCGACGCCGCTCTGGATGCCCAAGGGTAACAACGCTAGCCAGGGTAGATTGGTGAGAACAATGGCATTGCGAAATCGGTGGCAAACTGACGTTCAAACTAGACCTGCGGCAACAGGCATGTAATGTAAGGGTACATACATAGACGGTGCGAAAGTGTCTGCACGTCACCTCACATCTCACTGCACTTCATCTGAATCTGAGATGTCGGTGGTGTAGGGAACGTCAGCACTGGAATAATTGACGTTTGGCTAACGCCATGTTTTCTGACCAATTAAGGTTCACTCGATCACGACTTCTATGACGGAAGGAATTGACTGGGGAGACTTTCAAAACAGTGTTTTAACAGACGCTACCGTCATACAGCATGACGATACCGTCATCATATTGGCTGTGAGTCATTTATGGGTGACATTACACCGACTGGTAGAACTCCCGTATAGTCCAGGCCAGTCACAGCTCAGCACTATCAGGACAGATCAACACTATCAGGAAAACATCATTTATACGACGTGCTGGGCAATATTTCGGCTTTGAGTTGAGTTGAAATGATGTTTTACGTTGCAAGGGCAATATTTCAGCCAAAACGCAATGTGGTGTGCAACGTGCCCAACGAGCGAAAATACAGTTCAAAAAAGGGATCGATAGAAAGGAAAGTGAAAGCAAAAGATCCCGTTTTAGTCGCCTTGTACGACAATCATTGGGTTACTGAGGCCCTATTCTATCTAAGTAGCACCACGTCACTACCCGCAAGCCCCACGGGATTTGTCTTTTTAAAAATGACAATGCAAACAACATTCATGTAAATCCATGGTCAGCACTCAGTCCTTAAATGTTATTCATTGAAGACATTTGGGACTACGTTGGCAGACGTGTAACGACGTGACAATCCGCCCGCGACTAGGTGTTGCTCTCACTGATGACTGGAACAGCAATACGCTGGCTGAAATACGCAATTTTCTGAATCGATCCATGACCTCTTAAACGACCTAATGCGCCCAAACTGATCACACCAACCATTGGAAACCATTTGATCCGACCACCTCTCACCAGCAGCAGATATGGTCATAATTCATATTTTCCGTTGGGAACCATATACTGTACACGTAGATCCGAAGACATGAGCCTTGGTGGGACATTATATGGCGTCAATACCACTGACGAGACTCACCTGTCAGTAACCTCTACGACCTTCGCCAGGATGACATCACATGATTGGGAGTATACCAAGACGCTTCAGAGACACAATTGCTGCCAAAATGGCTACAACCGCTACTGACATTACAAGCCGAAACTTTAAACTTTAATGTGTTTTAGTCAGTGTTTTCTATACCCGCTTACAAGTCAGTGTTATGTGGTGTCATACTTGTATAGGACCCATATATTACTAGTTTCATGGGCTTTGAATGGCTTTGAATAAAAATAAATAAAATGAAAACCTTTCATAATTTGAGTATTAAATTTCATACTGATCTCTCAAATGGTAATTCTATGAAATAACTAACTTGAATCATTACACGAAAATACGTGTTACACACGTTAGTGAACAATAGCGTGGCGCATGGCTTTTGATAAGGTATATATCCTTGAAATCTTAGAGTTAAAGTTACCGCCTAGACATCTGAATTCATGTAAATTTTGCAGGCTGGCTGGTAAGTAACATATCTGATCAAATAATGTATTTACTGCTCAGCTTTTATAGGAATTTCGCGACGTGTGCCCGTTTGACAGGGGCTCAATTACAAGCATAAAGTGGCGTAAGCACGATTGACAGGGGCTCAATTACAAGCATAAAGTGGCGTAAGCACGATTGACCTACATGTTACACTCTCGATACCTGTGGACGGAAAGGACATGATAACTGTGATTAGTTGACGCAGCGCCGCCTCGAGATACAGCAACATCTGCATTAACTCGGACGAGTGCAGGTTGGTCTGACATTGTAATAAAAACGAGGAAATATCGCCTGACTTGACATTACGTGTAAGTTACATCAATAAAATATACTGTAAAAATTGAAAAAGTAAACGTTCAACCAATAAGGCTGAAAAGTAATGCCGTGCTTGCGATTATCTGAGCGGCCCCCGTATGATGGTACCGACACTATCATCTTTAGTGGCATGTAAAACGTTTTTAGTCGTATTAGTATTATTTCCGTAAACATTATATTGAATACTTTTCTTAAATATGATGACGTACATCATGTATTTATTTCTATAATTCATCCTTTTGGCAGCTGCGACTTAGCTGTAATCTTATTGGTTATTTCGTTTCATTTTACTTCCCAAATCTGATATATGTTGTCCATTGTAATGGGCAATGTTTTGTTCACGTCCGAGTCACTATGTTTGGTAGTTTCTGTTTGCTTAAGAGATTTGTGTGTACCGGTATTGTTTAGTCAAGACGGTCAAAATAGTCCGCGCTAATTTTAGATGTAACACTTCGCCAAAACACTTCGAGAGCTGCCTCGTCAAAAATTGAGGTTTTTAATTGCCGTTTTTTAGCATACTTCTGTTAACCACGAGTTCAATAAGACATTTAAATCGATGATGGAAATGTGTTGTTAGAAGGGAAAGTCTTAATATGTCTGTTGCTACTGATTATAATCGTTTAGTCTATACAATGCTATATTTTATAGATCAGTCAAATCAAGAGGATTCGGCAAAAGTGACACACTTATATAATCCATCTCCTTAGACATAAATAAACACATGTAAATATATATAATTCAGATAAATACAGGTTGTGTTTACAGAATAATAACATCTCATTTGATCCACTTGTTGTTTTCCTGAGCACTGTATTATCTGCATGGCTTAAAATAGAAACATGCATACAATCATGCTTTGACGTCAACTAATAATAATAATAATAATAATAATATGTACATTTCTACCGCGCTCATATCCATGCGACAATATAATGCATGCTCGTGGCGCTACACAAGAGAAGTGTACACAAGAACTACATAGCAAGTTACGCATCATTCTAGTAGCAGGTAAATAAATGTGTCTTTAGTCCACATTTAAAAGTCTCAAGATTATTGGCTGCTTTGATGTGAACAGGAAGGGAATTCCACAAAACTGGAACGCTGCGTGAGAATGCCCTTTGACCATAAAAATTGAGTCTATATTGTGGAACACAGAGAAGATTCTTGTCGGCTGAACGTAAAGAGCGAGCCGGTGTATAGGGCTGGAGACTATCGCTGGGGATAGGCTGGTCCAGTTCCATGTAATACTCTGTAGACTATACACAGGAGCTTGAACTGTATGCGGAACATCACAGGTAACCAGTGAAGTTCTTTGAGTGATGTGGGAGTGCTTCCGTAACTTGTAGATGACACGAGCAGCCGTATTTTGTATTCTTTGAAGCTTTGTCTGTCCGTTTATTGCTTATTCCATACACTAGACTGTTTGCATACCGTGAACGCGTTTGCTACTTTTTCACCTCGTGTAAGACACCTATCTCCTTCAAGGACTCCGGGTCTTAAACACCGAAATGAATGCCGCGATTCCAAACTTTCGATTCTGAATTTCGATAGAATTCTGAAACTGTTCGTAAAACCTTCGGAAACGTTGTACTTGCAAATAAATGCATTCGGCTCATACTCGGAAAGCATTCGGAAATCGAAGGAACATTCTTCGGTAAACTCTCAGAGGGAGGTTCGGAATGAGACTGGCTATTTGAAAGTGGAAAATAAATCCGTCTGCATCTGCTGACACAAAAGGGAATACGATGTTATGTGATAAGGCATACACTTTTTCAATGTATGATTTACAGTTTACGCCATTTATTTCACACAGATAGCACCAGACCTATTTCGCGTTCGGCAGCACGTATCCAGCTTTAAAGCAGGGTGATGTGCAACATGGAGACAGAGACCAAAAAAAACAAGAACGGTGACGCTTTTCATCTTTTTATTTCACTGTCCAGGCGAGATCTCATTTTAGTACTCGTTGAGAACAAGTCTTTCCATGTTTACAATCAAGGAGGCCATTTCCGGAAACACGGAACGTCTAATTGGGGCCCTGAAATGGTCCTGGTAGAACGCTATCTACGAGTTCAGATTCCATTCGTTCCATTTCCGGTATTTATTTGAAGTTGTCCTAATCAAAGCGATCGTTGGCCTAGGAAATGATTTGTTTGAGTCCCTGTCTACATAAACTCCACACAGTGTCTGTGTAAGGAGCTCTAATTAGTGATGATACAATTAACACACTTCATCCTAAACATCAGAGCGAGCGAGGTTCGTTGAGTAAACCAAACGACATAACGAACAGAATTTACTACATTCACTACTTTCGATAACTTTAGCTATTCTCCTCTGCACTCGATCAGCAAATGAGCCGTAATTTGACACGGACATCCTCGCCCATGGAACCGTCACATGGAGCTGTACAAACACGAGCCTTCCATTATATTAATGTAACGTAAAGCTTTGGCTTTGCGGACTTATTGGATTTAGTAGGAGATTCTAGAACGACTAGGTTCAACACAGAGTAGAGAACACTTATGGACGCGCGCTTGGAACATTCCCGGATTCCCTGGGCCAGAATCTAGGTGAAACATAGTCCAGCCCAATGAATGATGAGATTTGTATGTGTGATTATGAGTCCAACATCAGTCTAGATCAAGATAAGCAAGTCTAGGCTAAGATTCCACATGTCTATTGATTATTGCAACAAAGGGCCAAGTGCTTTTTAGCGAAAGTTCAGATTGTAACAGTAAATAATATTTTACCAAAAAGGTTATTGATTTACACTAGAATAGGAACTATTTTCATAACAGAATGGCATTTCTAACCATAATATTAACAATATAACTCCATTGGATCTAATAACTGTTGGAAAGTTTGAAATATTTTTTTATTAAGTCTGTCGCCCGTGGGTCGTAAAAACTTTAGAATACTTACGAGGCTTTAAAACGGACAACATGGTGTATCGTTTTTGCCTTTATCGTGGCATGTACATAAGTTTTATATGTATTTATCGTTCCGAGGGTTTTTTTTTTGAATATGAAATATTGAGTGTTTTTTAAAAAAAAATGAAATATTGAGTTTGACCACGAATCCAACTTTAAACAAATTTATTCAAGTCGCCAACCAACTAATATTACGCAATACCTATGTTCCACAAAATGTTCCCCATTTCAGCAAAGCTAAAAAATTGATGCTGGACCTTTTTTCAAAATCGAAATCTTGTTAAGGACAGAAATAATCACCAAACATAATAATACATGGGTTCAAATTTCCTCGTTACCTTCCATAAATCGGATCAACAAAAACGTCTTTAAATTATTTTGTATAATTTGTTTCTGAAAGAGATGCAAACACGATGAAAACGTCAATTAAGAATCTACTTGGATTCCATGGCATTCTGCATTCGCTGCTCCGGAATATTTGCGCAGTTGTTTGCACGCTACGAGAGACAAGAGCGATTTGGAGAGACGTTTTGAGTGTACATCAAACACTCATGTGTCAGGATTCGGTTTTACACTGTGCCACATCATCAGACAGCTCCCCAAATCAATAACAGATTGGTTGGTCTACGACGCAAAACAGATACCATATATCAGCACTCTCAGAAGTTGTTACTACGTCTCTCAGATTCTGGACATGGTCAACAGAGAGGTCAGCAACGGCTGATGGTATAGATTCTTGCTTCGAGGGGCGCTGGACGGCGCAGTGTTAGCGCGTCACCCCTGCAATCTGCCAGCCTTGGCGGTTGTGGTTCTTTCAGTCCGGAGAGACAGGAGCCACATGCCAATGTGATGTTGGTGAGACCGTGGTGATGTGGCTGAAAGATTGCCGAAAAACACGTAAAACCCCAATATACTCACTCTTTGCTTCGAATAAACCATGCTCGTACGTCCATGCCAACAATGAAAAAAGCTTCGATAACGATTTCATTTCTCACAACGTATCATATCATATTGATTCTGAAGGTGTTTGTTGATGGACGTCCAAAAGAAACTAAATGATTACAACATCGTAACTCCATAATGTTCTTACTATCGCGGGGTTTTATTTGATTCGCATTATGCAGACATAACACTAATTGTTTTTTCTTCAGTCGTTTCTGAAAGTCTTGGTATAGTTTCTGTTGGACGTTAGAACGTGAGTGCCAACGTGTTTGACAACATTGCATCTCCTTCCATAGGAGCGTTCACTGCCGTGTTGGAGAATCGATTTCCTGTGTACAGTTCAATAGGCTCGCTTACCTTGAGTTTATTGACTGACAACACGTCTTTACATGACACGTGTCCCTATTGCGCGTTGCTTTCAAATCAGAGTCTGCAATGACGGCACTTGGCCATTGCTGCCGTGGAAATTGTGTCATCTTGCTTGACTTTAAAGGAATCTGGCCGCATCACTGGATCCACTATTCCCCAAGGTTTGTTTCAGAAGGCTGTTGTAGAATGGGTATTAGAATAACGAAGGGGCTGGCACCACTAAGGTCAAGGGATGTCACTCTTGATTATACATTGCCTTTCTTCAACACTACTGCATCATAGATGGAATTCTGCAGCCCATCTTAGGATGCAAAGTCCCGTGATACAACTCAATGGATCACCATAATCGTTGGTGCCATGAATGAGAACATGTTCAGCAACAATAATACTAATAATAATTATGATGACAATAATAATAATAATAATAATAATAATAATAGTAATAATAATAATTCCACTGCAACATGCAGCTCTGATATATGATAATGCATTGTACAGGAGGGATATAGTTGGCATCTGGACGCAGAAGTAGGACAGGATACGATACTCAGGTAGACTTTCATCAAGTCCCTGTGACTGTGATTATACTAGAATGCCCTGTTTAAAATGATATCCCTTTAATTAGCCT
>JAUELE010222750.1:0-12742 GCA_031471655.1 Diodora aspera | reverse complement strand
ACAGACTGTTACAAACCTAATGAGCTTAACCTACTTTCTACATCTCTTTTAAGATCTTGATCTGACTCATAGGACTTTACAAACTAGACTTTGACTCCACTATGTTTCCATGATAAATTCCAAGTGCGAGTGTAGGAAAATCCTCCTTCTTTAATTTATTTATTTCATTTTGTTAAAAGTTTATGCAGTAGTACAAACGCATGATGAAATCTATGCAATATATATCATTGGTTGAATGTTGAAATTTATTATGTTTTAAATTTGTTAAAAACTTTGATAGATCGCTGGTTCATAATTTAAATTGGGCCATTTCAAAAGGTTTTATGTCCCGTTACGAACACTAAACTTACCTGAAGTCTACCATTGGACACAGATTTTTGGGTTAATGTGTTTACAACTGCAATCTGGTTAAATTTCATTTCCTGCAAGTCATTGACATAGTAATTTCCTCGGCTGGTAATGAAGGAGGCTGATAACTCTTGGTTACTCAGATTTCTAGCTGGTTGAACTGATATCTTGCATGGCCTTCTTTGTTGTGATACGATTGAAATATTGTTTTGTCACATTATTTCAAGATTTTGCTCATTATGAGAAGTCTATTAGAGGCAAGGCATTTCCTCATATCTACATTATGAATATCTGAGACCGTGTCAGTTCCGAATACATTTTCCTTCCTGAAAGAAAGGGGACATAATCATTGTACTGAAAAAGAATGACAACCACAAAAGAATAAAGCAATGCACCAAGCAAAATACAAAGGGTGAGCAGCTAATACAAAAATTACAACATTTCTTTACTTTCTGTCAGACCCTGTGGAAGAATAGGACACCAGTATCCTCATGCTTGACATAGGAGCCGTGTTAAATGAGGATCTTTTGCTTTCTCTTTCTTACTATCTATCCTGTGTTATCCCTGTTCCTGATGTGCCTCTTGCACGTCACATTGCGCCATTGCTGAAATATTGCCCCCTGCAATGTAAAAATCAATTTCACAAACTCACTCACTTTCTGTCAGAAAATTTAAGAATAATGTGATATCCATAGTGGTATTATGGTGTAAAAAACGGACAAACTAGATTGCCCTAAATTGCATTACAGCTTTGCTTGTGCAAGGTTTCACAAGGCACGCCAATATAGTTGCAAATTTTGGACATATCATATTTCTTGTTATTGTCGAGAATTATGTAATTTACAGATTGTTTGAAGAAGGGCTGTAAATTAGATTGATTTTGTTTGTCCATCAGATCGTGCCTTTTATGAAAATTATTTGCTAGTGTTAGGACAATCAACAGAATTCTGGCCTAATTGAATCAATAGATTTTGTGTCAACAACTGGGATGTTTTTAGGCCTGGTTAGAGAGAGGAAATTAGCAACCATATTGGATGCAATTCATAATCAGGGGATTGGCAGAAGCCCTGGCATTCTCTGGCTGTCTCAGACTCTGCGTTTGCATGGCTGCAGATTTTGGTGTCTTGTTCTATCTTAGCTTGGGTATAGTGAGTGAGTGAGTGAATGTGATTTAACGTAGCAGGAGGTAATATTTCAACCCTAACGCTACGGTTGGTACAAAGGGCACCAAATGTTTGAGTCGAACGAAAGTGACACAGTCGGGATTCAAACCCCGACCTTGCGGTTGTGAGGCAGACACTCTACCAACTGAGCTACCCCGGGCCCAGCTGGGGTATAGGATAGCATGATGGTATTGTGCTGGTCTGGATGGTTGAGGGTTAGAATCAGATGCAGTTGGTCATTCGTTCTTATTATGTGCTTTAGTTGAAATACTGTTCAAGTATCATTTTACTCGTTTCCTTCAGATTTGTTGTTCTAAGGCTGAAATATTGCCCAAAGTAAAGTTGAACACTACTTCACTCATTCTTTCATTCATCCACTCGCAAACTCATTCCTTTACTTACGGTTCATTCACTCCCTAACCCATTCTTTTATTCTTTCACTCATTCACATCTATTTACTCACTGACTTCTTCACTCAACTATTCATTCCTTTTTCTTACCCATTCCACCCCGTGGGGCTTCCAGGGAGTGACATAGTATCACATAGATAGAATAGGGCCTCAGTAGCCTAATGTTCATCGCACGAGGTGACTAAAATGGGGATCTTTTGCGTTCACTTTCCTTTCTATTGATCCCTTTTTATGAGCTGTCTTTTCGCTCGATGTGCACCTTGCACATCACGTTGCGTTATGGCTGAAATATTGCTCTTGCAACGTAAAACATCATTTCAACTCAACTCTTACCCATTCAATCACTTACTTACTCATTGCTTTATTCTTTCACTCACTCTCATCTATTCACTCATTTCACTCTCCCATTTCATCATTTACTCATCCATTTCTTCACTCATTCCTATATTTTTCACTCATTCATTTTCATTTATTCACTCGATGACTTCACTCAACCATTAGTTCTTTTACTCTCATCCACTCTTTCATCCATTCAGTCATTCACTCCTCCATTCTATCATTCACTCCTAATCTTTTTCACTCAATCATCCACTCTTACTCCCTTTCTCATCCACTTACTGGCTGACTTCTTCACTCATCCACTTATTGGCTGACTTCTTCACTCATTCACTCATTCTCATTCACTCACTCCTTCATCTTGGAAATAGTCATCAGGGCACCATGATGATATGTTTGTTTTAAGTTTTGTTTCATGGTCTCTTGTATTTTATTCTTGTCTCTGGTATTGTAGTTGTATAGCTGAGATACTGTTGAAAGCTGCTCTAAATGAAAATAATAACAAAGAATAAACAAAAAAAATACATTTTAAATTATCATATTTATTTTCTAACATGTTCCTTCAGAGCATAAAAATACAGTTTTCCCTTTGGATGCAATTAAGTTTTGACAAAAAGTTGCATGTTATTCCGAAAAACTGAGTTATTTTTAATCTAGAAAATGTTTTTAAATTTTTGACATTTCCGACGAAGCTTTTGAGGCTTTCCCCAAAGCTATCTAAAGAAAACTAACTCTTGAAATTCTGAAAACTTTAAAGCAAGATTTGATGGGAACTTCGATCAGTGCTGCGAGCAGATCACTTGAAGCCAGTGTGACCAGAAAGCTTTCTCTGTGGTCTATTCCCTGGTGTTCCCATGTGGAAACTGATTATTCCAACACAAGCTTGGAAAAGGCAGGCAATTTCTTCCTTCCCACGGAGCGAATATTTCACCTAACAAGTCTTGGTGAGATGGCTAGGAACCCCGGGGAAGCAAGTGGCTGTCTATGTGTTTGCCTACCACCCTTCAGTTACCTTGACCTTGCTGTCTACTGACATAGAAATGTAGTAAAGTAAAGGATATTTGTGGATCCCTGAACATTGGACAGATGTCATCACAATTTGTACATATACTCACTCATGTACAATTCTTTCTCATTTGTTCTCTCTTTTGTTGGTATGTCTTTTTGCATTCATGAATCAGTGTCATGTCAGTGCTGCATTTGTGTTGACATTTTGATAATTATTGTTCTCCGTCGTTTATGATTCTCCTGCAGAGATATTTGTTCAGATTTTTTTTCTTTACTTGTCAAATATTGCAGGAGATTGTTTCTGAAATTTTAATTTTTGATTTCCTTTCCTTTTGTTTGTTTCCTTTCAATTAATTATTTTTTCTTTCTTCACCGTCCCTGTCGATTTACCCCCTTTCTCATTTCCTGTCTTGTCTCGCTAATAATTTTTCACTTTTTGTAATTTGCTAATGCCTCCTGACATTAGCATTTTAATGAATTTCCCAAGGGACAGCCTTTTGTTCTTTACTTGAAATAGAAACTCTCCGTGTTTAAATGAACATTTCTAACCAAAATGTAAAACTAAAACGAAAAATATTGCACCAGAATATTCATGCTATTTATGAGCTGTTTATTGCGAGGAAAAACTCTCCCAAAAGAAACCGATGGATCACTGTCTCTAGGGAGGAAACTCCAGGGCTGTCGCTGAAGTTTCACCGGAATCAGCGTCCTCCTTCCTCGCTCTCTCCTTCTCTCCCGCCTGCTGTATGCAGCCGAGTTCTAGGTCAGTCCATGGTCATCCCAAGTAGGTCAGGCGGCAGTGATAACATAACCAGGGAAACCCTGAACAGAGTGTACAGTCTCCCCAAGCTAGGAGGGCCTGAAGCAGGACAGGCATAGCCAGTAATCACCTTATCACACAAGCCTGTCTGCCTGAGAGACCGCCCATACCAGTGTGTGTGTCAGCCAGCCAGCCAGCCAGCCTGCTTGGCTCAAACATACATACAGTAAACTTGAGTTGGCCAGACTACCTAGCTGGCTGTCTTTACTTTGGAGTTATACTAGTTCGTGAATGGAGGGACTAAGGTACGACTGCGGATATTGCGTTTGTGAGTGTGATTTTTTTGCTTCATTTTTATTAATTATCACCGTCTAAACTGTCCTCCCTGCTGAAACCCTTTTTGGTTCAGATGACCTCGTTATAGAACAGCTTCAAGCATGCTTGTGCTGGGAGCGGTAGAAATATTTAGTCCAGCTATTTGATACCCTGACTAGTTTCCAACCCAAGCTGAAGAAGTTTGTTCCTTGCTTTTAATCATTCTGTCTCTCAGTGTTAAAGTTTGTTTCGAATTTCAGCATCCTCTTTATAACACACAATTTGGGTAACATTGATAACAGTAATGGAACTTGCATGTGCTTGAAAATTTGTCCCTTCTTGGTTCATCTTTTGCTTGTGAATTTTCGTTCTCAGTTTTGTTTGTAATGTTTGAGTGTATTTGAATGCATTGATTTTGTTCGTGGAGTGTATATATTGATGTACCGTAAGCCTGGATATCACATGGGAGACACTGACATGTGACATTTTCTGAACATAGTATTACATCGTGATGTATATCATTGTTTAAGCTTATGATATATGACCTAAAGAGGACAATTATGCGGATGTTAACATAATTACAGAGTTCCTTCTTTAATGTTAGGCTGAATATCTGAAAGATTGCTTTCATTCAAAGTTGTAGACATCTCCAGATATGAAACCAGCGGGTATAACGTTTTCAGCCATGCATGCAGTATTCAGGATGTTCACATCTCTACACTATTGATTCAGTCCACATTTCCAACCCACATTTCATTTATTCATCAAGTACTTTCTCTCTTTCATGTAATCCCCTGCTGGTCTACATTACATCCCTTGGGCATCAGTATCCCCTATAATATAGCCAGCCAATCTGGAGCCCCTATTTGCACACAGGTCACTTCTCAACCAGCCCACCAGCTATTTGCTGCACTTGGTCAATATCAGGCCTGGGGCAAGATGTATTCTTCCTTTGTTTCCTACTTCACTCTTTCATTTCCTCAGGGCTGCTTGACATTTACAAGTCCTCAGGGCTTCACTGATCCCTGCAGTGACTGCATGACCTATTTTAGAAATCTTCCTCTTCCAAGTTGAGAGATATCCCCTATATTTTAGGCTGTTCATATTAACATACTCCAGTTACTGTATGATTTTTACAAATTTCAATTTTCCAGAAAATTCATTCCAAATATTGTTACTGTATTTGACAAGAAGTTTCAGTGCTTGTAAATTTATCACTCTTTACACTACTGGAGCAGTAGCCTGGGGCTAGTTTTTTTTACCAAGGGATGGTTTAGGAGGGATGGGTCTCTTTGACATAGCTTCAGTTAAACTTTCATGTTCCATGGGCATACATCTCCTGCACAGAAGGATTTGATGATGCATGAAGTTTTGGAGTTGTAATCACCATCTTCAGAATTAGAAGCCCGCCTACAGGAGCTATTGTCCCATTGGTATTGGAGCTTGGTTGTGTCCTGCAAGGCTTCAAGATGACCATTAAATCCTAAATTCATGCGTTCATCGCCAGGGATGGGCAGCAGGATCTAGCTATACCTTTGATACATTGGAGGAAGTGAGGAATTATTTCCAGATGACAAGACCCTTTTAGTCCTTCTCTGTTCAGACATGAGTATGATCAACTGTCAAGGGGTAATTTTCTATCCAGGTAGGCTGTCTTTCACCTTTGATTGAGTATGAGACTGATACATGATTGCTATTGTTCAAACCAGCACATAGCCTAGGAATCTGATGGACTGCCCATCCTGTAGTTTATGGGTAAATTTTTGTCATGGCATGTGATCAGACAGCACTCAAAATAAGAGTTCAAACTGGTTGTATCTGGAGAAGTCTTGGCCTAGAAAGGTCATTGGAGTAAACGTCAGTAGCCCTATGTTATAATGAAAGTCAACTAGAATGCGTATCGATATAACTTTTCTTTGAATCAGTTTTAATTTGCAGTGTGCATCAATAACAAAGTTCAACAAGCCTAATTCTGTAGTCAAACCCATTTACAGAAGGCTCAAAACAAATTATTGCTGGTTATAATGTAAATGTTGACCATGATCTTATTTGTTGAAGAGTTTCTGTCACAAGCTTACTTACAGTCTCATTGACTTCTGAAAAGAGAGAGTTTTATGAAAATAACAACCATTCAACATGGTGATTACATTTATTCTGCTCTGAAATGGATTTTTGAAATTATTGTCCTTGGCACATCGTCTCTGGCAAGTTGGCGAAAGTGATGGTAGACCTGATGTATTGGACATGTCCAAAAGGCCTCCCATGTTTTTGGCTAATTCATATAATTTGGCAATGTGCTCAAAGGGTTAATGCAGCAAAACTTCTAAAATTTCAAGGGAGAAAAAATGGTAACCTTTGACGTGTTGGAAGTTTATGGTTAAAGTTAGAATTTGAAATTTTATGCCACCAAAAAGGAAGGGAAATTAGAAGTAAAAGAAATTGATTATCTCGACAAAAATAGCAACCTCGAAATGTTTAAAGTTCGAATTTTTAGAAGTTTTACCGTACATGTTTCTGGCACTTTTGACTTTCTGAAATTTATCATAGACTAAGCTGAGTTCTGACATGAACTTTATAACATCATGGTTTGATTGTCAAAAGCTAAATTTAATACAAAATCTTTCACTCACTCACTCTTCTCTTATTGGCTACTTCATGTACATTGCAATTTTAGTAAAGCCAAACAAGCATAACACCACCACATTCTCTTTGCAGCAATAATAAAAATTGTTATTCACACGCTCACTCCATCCATATTTTATTCGTTCTTTCCTCCGTGTCCAGCCCCTCTCAGTGCAGTGTAGGTATGCCCGTTGTACATAGCGAGGAGGAGGGAGGACGCCAAGCCCTATTGTGTACTCCTGGCACAGAGCCAATTTTGCTAGGGGTGATTCCCGATGATTAGCTATAATTGGGACACGTCTGGGTTACCAGCCCAAGTTCACATCCACTTTTCTTTACTGTCAAACCCAGGCGGAAAGTCGCAGCTACAAGCTCTCAGGAAGTCCCATGTTTCAGTGTTGCAGAAATATCCCACAGAAATTCACATATTTTATTAGTTGTCATCTGGAAATTAGTATTATTTCGAACGGCAGCGTCCATAATGAGGCCCTATGGGGATAAGCCCTTGATACAAGGACTGGGCATCACTGCGCTGATGAGCTGGTGCATGGCAGAGAATTCATCAACCTCAAAACTTCCATACAATAATTCAACTTAAAGTATTGTTTCAAACACTGAAAGTTACATATATGGCCTAAAAACAAACGTTGTGAATCTGATTACCTAACCCACCCCTGAATTATAGTACCGACCCCATACATTTTTGGGCGGCATGCAAAATTAACCCTTTAAATTTTTGGGTCGCATGAAGGAATATAACTTAGCCATTCATATTTTATTATTTTATTTTTTAAAAAGGATTGGTTTTTTTTAACAACATACTGACCCTAAATTTTATACTTAATGTAATATTGCTTCAGTTTTGATGAATCAAATCCTTTATTTGTAACCACAATCTTTTGGGGGCCCTGAGTGAAAGAATTGGATTTATCAAAACTAGAGCAATGTTATATTAAGTATATTGTCTCATACATAATTGTATCCCATGAAGAGTCTCGTTGAAAGATATGGTTACAGGATGGCACAGTAGTTAGCGCGTCTGTCCAACAGTCTACCAGCTTTGGCGGTTGTGGTTCGAGTCCCACCCGGGTACCTCTCTTTCAGCCAAGAGAGACAAGAGCCCCGACACCGATGTTGGTGAGACCG
This sequence comes from Diodora aspera, assembly GCA_031471655.1. Classification (NCBI taxonomy): domain Eukaryota; kingdom Metazoa; phylum Mollusca; class Gastropoda; order Lepetellida; family Fissurellidae; genus Diodora; species Diodora aspera. The sequence goes on along the minus strand of JAUELE010222750.1, from coordinate 4,634 downwards.
TGGTGACGTGACTGAAAGATTGCCAAAAACCATGTAAAACCCCAAATCACTCACTCACTCATTGACAGAAAGGTGATCAAACATTCTATGCTTGTTGGAGAAGCTGTCTAAGATGCAAGTCTGCTCCTTTTCAGTCTTCTTCATGCGTCTTTATCGCAGTCTTTACGAATGTTTTCTGTAACCCACGGGACATTCGGTCCTGTATGTTTGTGTCTGACCAGAAGGTAATTCCCAGGTCCGAATATCAATACAGTACTAAACTTCTCATTGAAGACATATAGTTAGTCTGTCTCACAGACCCTAGAGCAATAAAATTTTCCTTTCACGATTATTTTATCGAAACGAAGAGTGAATAGTTAAAGTTGTATCAAATATCAACAAGTATGCTCTGACCTAGAGCACTGAACATTTTGGTCTACATATTGACACAATTTTACCGGATTTGTCTGTCGGTGACACTATTCGTGAAGTCTGCATGGTGTCATGTTTAGTCTGAAAGATTGCTTTTGCCGATTAAAATTCAACAGTTTCTAGTATTTAAAGGGTTAATTTAAGTTTTATCTTGCATCGGCTTTTTACTTGTACAGGATTTTTCAAGTTTTGCAAATTGAAGAGTTTAGAGACTGGGTCTACAGTCCAACACGGTCTGTTTTTAATCAACACAGATCTCCAGGCTTCTCAAATAATCCAAGCTCATGTTGGCGTGGTATATTCTGGTGTGTCGACATGACCCAACTCTTCTGAATAACACCGCCGGATGTTGAGTAAATAGAATAATGAGGACACATGTAATAAGCACAAGGCACAAAGTTTAACAATTGGGTCCGGACCTTGGGAGGTGCACAATTGCGGTTAATTAGAACGTTGCCTGCAAGACCAGAAGATGCCTCCCCCCATCTTTACTTGCAAGGTCATCTCTGGGTCTGCTTGTGTTGAGTAATGTTTCCTGCCCTTGAAGCAAGATTTGGTGAGCACTTTCTGAAACAATCTTGCAGAGTTGGTCTCAGTCAAGCAGCAATGGTCAGTGTACCCTTTGGGAGTTAATGAGGAAACTAATCAAACAGTTCTTGGCCTTCTGGATTCATTTTCTGTTGCTTGCCACATTGTGGTATCACCATTGGTTTGTCAGTACCAGCCGTAACTCACAGGTTTCATCCAATCAAAATCATCCAGCTCTCCACTGGTGATGTGAGCTTTCCTCCTGCATACAACAGGCGAAAGTGGGAGTAGGGCTGAAAGATTGCAGAGTCCCACAATAAATCTATCCGTCAACCAACCAATCATTTTCTGTTGGAATGGGGTTTTGTTGTGTCCGAAATTTCTCCATTATTATGAACCCATTTAACTCCAGTTTTGTGATAAAGTTCTCTAACTTCTAACAAATTTTACTGTAACCCTTTTAACACGTTGCCAAAGAGGCTTTTTGTAAGTGTTTTTGGGGAAGATGTGATATATCAGATCTGTCATTTATTTTCACCTACTTGCCAGGGCCAATATGTTGGCATCAAGATGGTTAAAAAGACTAAAATTCAGATCTGTTGCTTTCACTAGGCAATTTTTGAATGTTTTCTCTCTCAGCTACATTTTGCAAGTAGGGTCAAATTATGGCTTTCAGGTTCATCCTTCAATATCAAATTATTGCTTTCACGTTGATCCTGCAGTATGTGACCAGTCCTCTTCTGCTGAGGAGTCCAAGTCAGGATGAAACTAGTTTAGTTAAGCTGAACAGAAGATTTCCCCCAACTGACATGTCCCAACTACTTGGGAAACCTGTACAATATCTACCTTGTCTGCGGGTTAAGAGCTGACTCACAAATAATTGTGCTCTAATGTACATATGATATTGGGGAGGGGGGATGGCATGTAAGATAGCGTGGTGGTTAGAGTGTAAGTCCAGTAATCTGGCAGATTTGGCGGTTATGAGTTTGAATGCTACCGGGTACCTCTCTTTCAGTGTGGAGACTGAATCCTGTCACTAGCATGATATAGTGTGGGTGCAGGATGGTGCAGTGGGTAGTGCGTCGGCCCAGCAATCTGTCAGCCTTGGTGGTTGTGGTTCGAGACCCGCCGGGGCACCTCTCTTTCAGCCCAGAGAGACAGCAGCCCTGACACCAACGTGGTGTTGGTGAGACCTTGGTGATATGGTTGAAAGATTGCTAAAAACCACTTAAATCCCAGATCACTCTCTCGTTTCGATTGATTGAAACTAGTGCACTTCATAACATCGAGACAACAATAGCAACATTTTCAGACTGAAGAAAAGTTTGAGGCTGGGTGGGTTTGAACGAGCAGCGATCAAGCCTAACAAGTTACTGGTGCACAGCATTATTCTCTTCCATACCATGTTTGATAATGAACCAAGAATGTCACATTGGGTTCGCATGAATGCCTCCAAATTGTTCATCCAAAAAATCCACCTCAAAGAGTTTTGAGGGGGAGTAAAAGGGAATGTGAGAGGTAGCATTATTGGGGCCTGCTGTTACAGACATGTGCCATTTAGTTGATTTTACTTTGCAATGTGGTGTGATCATGCGTGTTGCATCCAAACCTTTTTAAACATACTCAAGCATACAAATCATAAGTTTTTGGAAGTTGAAATAAATCTGTTGTGTGCACCGCTATTAGTGCGTCTCTGTCAGTCTGGCTTCTGTCATTATTGTTCGGAGTTCCAACAATGGTATTAGATTCTAAACTAACGACAGCTTTTTGAAAATGATGTTAGATTTTTTTGTCTTTAAAAGATTATCTTGATCCCAGTAACTAGTAGCCGACTGTTGACTTGTCCTCTCAAAGAGATATGTACAAGTGGGTGATAAATAGGTTTATCAGTTGGGTCTCTCTGTCATATGGGTGTGGACTCCTCGGGTGTTTGACTTTGCCTATAATGTTGGATTGCCTTGTTGAAATGGAAAATTGTATTGTATGTTCAGATTAGATGAATATGAAATAGTTATTTCTCAGGGCCTGTCAGAACTACGGAAAAGTATAATGGAAAGCGGGGGATATGAATTATCTTGCATTTGTAAGAAGTTCATTATTTTGAGCTTTAATTATATCTGGATTTGAGATTTTGAGCATGCTAGCATTGAAAATATTGTTTTTACATTTACTGCTTTCGAATATTCTGTAACAGTAGCTGCCAAAAAACTAATTCAAATTGATGCTTCTTTATTTTAGTCAATTTTTATTTTAATCAATTTAGTTTATATCAATTGTAATGAGGATTTTTTTCCCTCTGTTTTCTTCAATCTTTAATTACTATTTCATGATTTGAAGTTGTAAGAACTTGGGAGGGAGGTAGTATTTTTGGTTGGACAATATGTTTTCAGACAAGTAGCATATTGGGAGAAGAAGCAGAGGGTTAATGTCAGAATGATGCATGAGTGCTGGTGGCAGCAAGCTGGTGCCTGGTTTCTGTCCTGTAGATACACAGCTGATGTTGACCACTGATAGAGAGGAAATGAAGCATTCACAGCTGGGTATGGATCAGCTAGGACAACTCACTGGTCAGTTATGTTAGGTTATGTAATCAGCCAGGCCTGTGACCTTTGACATGCACAACAGAGGGCATCCTGCTTACATGTCATCAGGACCCACTGCTGTTTGGACAAATTTGCAGTCCAAATTCTCAAATTTGACTTGTCCAACCTGGAAGCTTTATTTTCATGCCACTTGACATATAGAGGTTTCAACAGATAACTGAGGACATGTTTATTAATATTTCAACACATTTGCTCAAAATAGGTTTTTGACAAAATCATCATTAGCATATTTTTTCACATTTGGCACAAACAGCCTACGCTGCACTTTCTCATGGCTGAAACTCTGTTAATTTTTTAGTTAAATTTACAAGACCCATGCCAGGGTCAGATGATTGTCTGGTTTACTTTGATTCATCCTGGAGAGAAGAGCTCCTGAATCATGATAATGTAGCTGAAAGATCAGTGAAAATTAATTTCAAATAGAAACCAATCCAATGTGGAAGACAATGGTTCCATAAAAACATTAATGCATTTCATGTTAAAAATTCAGCCATCTCAAACATACTGGGATTCAAACTGTAGAAGTATCCAGCGCTTAACCTGTGGGTTTCTGAAGACTTCAGTATTTTCATGCTTCTCGTAATAGCTGAATTGGCCATCGGTTCCTTTCAAATCATCTTTTGATTTGCCTTCATTCTCAAAATCAGGTTGCATATGGTTAGAAGATTGTCCTGGAAGGTATTACATTAACCTGGAACCCTTCTGGAATAGCAGAATGACCACATTTGTGTTGGCCTGAATTGCTAAAATTCTTGGCCACAGAATTGAACAATGGGTGCAGCTAGTCAGGTGGTTCCGGGCAACGTGTCTGTTATCAAATAGTCTACACTGGCAGGCAATTGTTTTGATAACACTGGATGCATTATCACATTGCCTTGTTTGGGAGGGGGGATAACACTAAATAAGAGGTGGGGGAGCAAGGTATGGTTTGGCGTTGGCCAGAACGGGTGCACTGTCCTCAACACTTGCTGTATAAACGACTCATATCCAAATGCAAGGTGAGCCAAATCCTGGGCAGTAGTCCTGCTCCATGACTGTGGAATTATTTTTTCATTAATTAATAAATTCATTTTAAAAGCCTTTTGCCAGTCT
>JAUELE010222739.1:0-12745 GCA_031471655.1 Diodora aspera | reverse complement strand
CGTCGCCCATGATTCATTTAATCTATTTTCACAGATGCTTTCGTTTACTAGTAAACGTGCAAACAAAAATACTTGGGCTGAGAAGACAAATCAGTACGCAAAATATTTGGGCTGAGAAGACACATCATGCGCGAAATTCAAACACAAAACAATATCTGACACCATTTTTTCTGTTTACGAAATTATGTCCAACCAATTTGGCTTCCGGTTTATCCATAAGAAAACCACTGTTAACACGGAATATATAGATAGAAAATGTGTGTAAGTAAAACAAGAAAACTCAAACACAAAACAATATCTGATACCATTTTTTCTGTTTGCGAAGTCATGTCCAACCAATTTGGCTTCCGGTTTATCCATAAGAAAACCACTGTTAACACGGAATATATAGATAGAAAATATTTGTAAGTAAAACAAGAAAACTATTTTTTCCTATTCCCTTTTAATATCGTCCAAAGGGCAGACGGACTTTTTGGTTTGTTGACAGGTTGCGGACAGGTTTGTTTCCGTAGCGTATTAAGGTTTTTAAAGACCCAGACTTGTTCTAATTACGAAAAACAACCTCGTTTAATCCCTCCGTCAACACCGCCGCCGCGGTGGGGCATCAACCGAACGTCGACCTCCGCACACAAGAAATCCCGAAAAGGGTCTCCTGTCTTTAGCTCTGCTTCTGACCTTCCGGGAAGCAAGTCTCGAATTGTCACGTTCGTCACGTGTTCTCATGTAGTCTCGCGACGGCTAGGCTCCGACTGCTTATAGATGGCTCTTAAAAAATGTCAAGACCGTAGGGTTCTCTGGTTTTTATCGTTTATAGATTTACCGGACTGTTATAAAAGGCAAATCTCGGGGATTATTCCATGACAGTCGAAATGAGCTGGAAACATACACTCTTGTGCCTCGGCTTGGGTAAGTCATTTTCATTACTTAAACCTAGTTCAATATACTGAGTGAAATAAGGAATCATCTAAACTTTCAACTGATAAGAGGTTGTAACTTTTTGCAACTAATGGAGTGAAGGGGATGGGTGAAACATTGTTCTCTTTAAAACTATTTGTTCATCTCATGTAGCATGAAATTTTTTTCTAAAATACTTTTCGACACTCTTTCTATTTTTATTTCTTATATATTTGTTCTTCTGGGTACGTTTCATTGTTAATGTAATTACATGAATATAAAATGTTTTAAAACGAGATTAAGGTTAAAGTGAATGTTTGCAGTCGAAGGCGCAAAAAATTCGTAATAAACGGAAAAAATATAGGTATCTCTGCACTCCATTACTCATTGCTCATGCAACTTTTTGATTGTCCCCGAAATTCTCTGCAAAGTATTTCTCTTTAAAGTCTCTCAGTCTCAGTCTCTAAAATCAAATTGTCACCACTTGAAAGCTCTTAATAGAATTCCTTTATACTGTAAAGTCAGAAATTGAACCTCAAACTAAAAATAGGTTGTAACGTATTATTGTAACATTGCAACGTATTAACGTAACTAATATTGTGTTGTAAGTTGATCGATTTTCAGTTAATACTGAGTCAATGTGACCTATTTCTATTTGACGGTTCATTTTATAATCATTTGCGCCTTGTCCTTAGCATAGTTTGCTATCTCGCATATATCAATAGGTGTCTTAATTTTATTAAGATTTTTTGAAGTGACACACTCTTTGTATATAACCCTAGCTTCAGTTTGATTACCAGTTTTCAAACGTGAACTGAGATCATAGGAATTCCGAAGTTTAGGGTCTAGTTCGAAATGCTTTTTTTTTAGCTAACTTAAGGTCTTTCTGAAATATTTTGCGATAACCAATTTTGAGGGAGTGTGAACATGGATTTTCTGTTCTTATGTTTGCTTCAAAAGCATCTTAAATCTACTGGTATCCTAATCTAAGTTGACCCAAACCTCCTTGAATATGCATGACACGCACTCCCGGAGAGCGCAACTGCTGATGGAGGGATGACAGATTATTTAGGACGGTACGGTGTATACTGACTTTGTGCGCTTCTCGTCGCAAAAGAGTTCGGGTTCAGTGTTTAATACATTGTTTTGTTCCGATTGGTCTATTGTACATAGTAGATCGTGCAGAGTGTTTAATAATAATAATAATAATAATAATAACAATAATTATAATAAGACTTTATTATCCACGTATGTACAGGAAATTTTTTTTTCACCCTTACGGGTGGTTGTCTCCGCAGTTCAGCGCCAATACCCATTTTCAGCTGGGCCAACTGGGACAAGTGGAGTTAAGTACCTTGTCCAAGGATACAACACGGCGCCACTAGCGTGAATCGAACCCGTGACCTAACCATCGTCGGATCAAAAGTCCGACGTCTGTCGCTTACGGCTACCGCGCATTTAGTCACAGGTCTCATGAGTTGTGCGTGCGTTGCAATCTCTCAAAATTAAATGAACTCGTCTGAGCACATCGTTCCACCTTTTGGACGATATTGCGACTTTTGCGCAAGCTCAACTTAACACGTAGTTATATTAACCCAGTTAATCACTGTACATCATGTACTTCTACGACTTTGATATTCTTTATGTTTATATCAAAGGGAAACATAATTATATTTTAATATACATGCATAAGGCATAATTGAACGAACAGAATTCAGAAATAAGCACTCGCACAAACAATATAAACTTCCGGGCAAAAGAAACGATATCACGATTTTGAGAGACTACTGAACAAATTCACAATTGCGTTGGATATGCTAGAGATATCCCTTTAAGATCAGGAAGTGTTATCAACGATATGATATCAATCAAATTACACTCGTTAAAATCCAAGCATCCTTTTGATCAGCTATGACAGAAAGAGGTAAAGGAAAATAACTGAAATCATTTGGTATCGTTTCTTTTGCCCGGCAGCATATAACTGAAGGAAACAACATCGGCGAAATATCCGATGAATCTGGGGACATTCCTGTGCGACTCGCGTCGGAACGAGCGCTCGGTTTAACGGATAAATTAGATTTGATTGTTAAATGCTTTGCTCAGGTGAGTGACCAGCCAAAACGAGAACAAACCATACAATCCGAGTTTCTGTAGCAAATTACGACCCGAAAATACTTTTTGAACTGATCGCATCTGTAGTTTACGTAAGTGCTCATGTCATCGGTACGCATCTGTAGTTTACGTAAGTGGTCATGAAATCGATACGCATCTGTAGTTTACGTAAGTGCTCATGAAACCTGTACGCATCTGTAGTGCTCATGAAATCGATATGCATCTGTAGTTTACGTATGTGCTCATGAAATCGGTATGCGTCTGTAGTGTACGTAAGTGCTCATGAAATCTGTACGCATCTGTAGTTTATGTAAGTGTTCATGAAATATGTACGCATCTGTAGTTTAGTTTACAAGTGCTCATGAAATTGGTAAGTTGCTAATCTCTCATTTTACTCTATGCCGCAAGAAAGCCGCAACGTGCGTGTGTTGTTGCCACATGGACCATTGATCAGGAAACAAGTGCTACATTGGCATTGGCAATTTCTAAATTGTTATAACAGCCGTCGCGAAATACACATTTTGATTTCCAAACCACGTAGAGCGTTGCCCAGGGACTCGTTTAGCAATATAAGGTATGGAACGAGCTACAAAATTATCACTAAAGCGATCTGTATCAGAACTAGGGGCATTCACTGCTTCTGGTTTCCTTGACAGGATTATACTGACCACGGTTCACGCCGAAAACACTGTGGGTTTGGAAATATCCGTATGGATTTGAACCACGTAAATTACAGAACCGATCCGCTCAAAAAAATTGGTAATTTACTTCAGAGACTTAGACTATTAAAGTTGGATACATGGCCAAACTGAATGCTTTCTTTTCATAAAACAATCTTTGGAACGATAAATATACATTAAAGTATGTACATACCACAAATAACACACAAAGGATACAACATGTGTGTCGGCTTTACAGCTTCTTGAATATTCTAGTTAAATTTAGCCCCCCCCCCTAACCGGGCGACGAACTAAATGTAAAAGCATTTCGAACCTTCCCAGAGAATCCGGAAAATATTCGTAAACCTTCGGAAACGTTATACTTGCAAGTAAATGCTTTTGGCACATATTCGAAAAGCATTCGGAAAATGGACGGAACATTCTTCAGAAAACCTCCCGAGAAAGGTTCCAAATGAGGCTAGTTATTGGAAAGTAGAAAATAAACCGGGAAATTAAAGGAAAAGGGAACATAAAGGGTACACGGCGTTATTTAATAGGGGATACGCGTTCACAATGTACTATTTACATTTCTTTATTTATTTCACACATACAGCACTAAACATATTTCGCGTTCGGGAGCAAGTATCCAACTTAAAGTTTATCGTCTAGCTAAATAACACCATTTTCTTCTTGCAGCAGTGGCCGTCATTCTGCCAGCAGTTCAAGGGCAGTTTAATCGTTGTCCCGGACCAGGCCTCTTCCCGTCAGATTCTGGCTGCAGTCAGTACCTAGCTTGTGGGGCCAGGGATGGTGATCCTACTATAATGAACTGCCCTGTCCCTCTAAACTTTGATCCAGCTACAGGGAACTGCCTGCAAGTGCCGTGTAATCGACAACAGCGAAACCAGAGACAAAACAACAACAGGGGACCGGTGTTGAACCAACAAGGACCCAACTTTAACAACCAGAGGCCGACCTTCAACAACCAGAGGCCAAATTTCAACCAACGGCAAAATAATCAAAGAGGAACAAATCCAAGATTTAACTTGAATAACCGCCGTCGCCCGAACACGAACAACAACAACAACAACAACAACAACAGACGCCAAAACACCAACCGAGGGAACAATCCTCGTTCAAACACCAACCCCTTTGTAAACAACCAACGAACCAACAACAACAACCAACGAACCAACAACAACAATCAACGCTTCAACAACAATAATCGAGGCCAATTACCTACTGACAGGAATGTGTTTCAAGGTACGTTCCAACCCTGAGCAAGCCATTTAGAATTATTATGAGCAAGAGCTCAGGGTAGCAATCGTAACTACTCGTCTCTTTCCGTGACCGGGCAGAGGACTCGTATGCCTCTCGTCGCCAATTTTTGCATAAGACCCGCCTCAGTCCAGCACAGAGCGAGTACAAGAAGAAACTGGTTTGAAAACTAATGTAGGGAAATATACCTCTGAATTGTTGTTGCTTTGCGCCTATGCTTGATAATATTCGGGGGAAAGCGATGTTACTAATATATTTTATACTCAGAAAATCAGACCTAACCGATTTCACCAACAGCTTTCGGCAACAACGTTTTAAAGATTTGCATTCCTTTAATATCGTCAATGTTATATGGGTAACGCATTTAAGACATTAATAGAGATATGTTCCATGCGGGAGTAGCAGTGTAAGTGTTAACTATCTCACGCATTGTTTGGCATAAGAAACTATTATTCTGGTCTCTCGCCTCAGTTCTCTATCAAGTCAAGGATTAAACATTTGGGTCACTGGGGAAAAGGAGTGGTGTGAGTGCGCGTTTGTGCACGTATGTGCGGTTTTGAGTTGGGTTTAAGTAGAGGAGAGTTAAAAGATACCAAGTTTCAATCTCTTCAACAGAAAAAATACATAGTCACTTTGGCTATATTAAGGCTACATCAATCTTATTATTTCTATGGTGAAAATGTACGACCATGTAGGCATAAGATTATTCAAAACACAGACAATGACGCATAATGCAGAGAATGCTCTTGTTTTTCATCTGTCCAACTACAGCATGTATTTTTCTGTAGGTCTTAATGATATTCGACTCCCGCTGAATAGCGCCAGACTAAACCAAGATGGCCGACTGTGTCAGAGACTGCAGAGACTGATTAACGACGCTGTTCTGTCAGTGGTATTAAATGAAGCCGGTATCTCAGCCGTCCCAAGACTGGTTCTTGACTGCAACATCCAGCCCTCCAGGCGAGGTTAAACACACATGGTAAGTAACTGTATACTTCAAATTAACTACCCCGACAAGTCAAATATACAGTCGTGCCCCGCTTATACAGACACTTCCGTGTTTTCAAAATATGTCCGGATAAACGAATTTCCGGATGTCTGAAACCAGATACCTACTGGAATAGTTACTTCTCTTCGATGATGCAACACATGAAAAACCAAAGACATGTGTAGACTCAATCTTTATTAACAAACATGTGCGCTAATATCAAGACAAATGAACAATTACACACGTTTCAAATAGTCGAAGTTTGAACTTTCGAAGTACATGTAACTCCAACATATCCAGTAACACAATATTTTACCATTATAAATATCATTATTACCTCAGCAATGCAACGGTTGACACCATGAAAGGGGTTGTCTCTGAAAACGGTGACACCAAAATGACTACATTACTGAAGCCTGGTCAATATTATACGATCTGGTACGGAGTTCCAGGGGTGGATTGGGGAATGGGGAGGATAGGGATTGACAATATCAGTTAGTATTACTAAGGATCATGTATGGCCTGGCATATGGAGAAGGCCCATTGGGTGGGGATGATACCATGAGGTACCACGCTGGGTGACTGCCTCTGGTGGCATCACTGGAAACATCCAATATCATCATCTTAAATTCGATTTAAAAGATGAATTTAGTGTTACAACGTTCAGCATTATAATGAACGTTGTAATACTGGTTGACTCTGATTCTGGTGGCATCACTGGCAACATCCAATATCATCACCTTTAATCCGATGTAAATGATGAATTCAGTGTTACAACGAAAACTTCAATATTAGCCAGAACAATACGATAATGGTACGGCACATTTTATAAGCCTGAGAAATCCCATGTAACCCTTCATGTTTCAGATGAGGAGGCTGCAGGGAAGTGGCCCACGACCTGAATCAAATCACGTGAAAGGACTACCTCGTACTAACTGTTCACATGATCTTTACTCTGTCTCTACAAAATGGTTGTATATAGTGTTCGCTCTTCTACTTAAATCTGTACAATAAAATGTAGTTTCGTCAATATGTCTTTGTTTCATTCCAAACAAAAATTATATCCCTATCACAAAAACGTTTCCACTCCGATAGATCTCATCTACACGCACGCACACGCTTGCGGGCTGACACACACAGGGGTTGCACCGGGAATTCCCCGGCCGGGGGGTGGGGAGTTGGATGAGGTCCCCGACAAAGGGTCTGAAATACCCGACAAATATACAAATTTTCAAAAAACACAATAAAATACACACAATTTCTCCCAAATTTTTCCCAACGAACTGGTACATTTTTCCCGTACGAACTGGCATAAAGCTGCCCACCCCCCCGCTAACACCACCCTTGGTCACGCAGGAACACAGGGTAATGACGGGTAGCCCAAACACTTCAGGGAGTGGGTTGACTTGTGTCATTAAAAGGTAATTCATGACAGTTTTGGTTTCGAATTCCACTTCCCTCCATTTCACCGGACATAAAGTGCGCTCAAGTTGTACTACTATGTAGCTGAAAGATCGCTTCACTTCACAAAATAATTTTTAACAGAAACTTTCTCAAAGCCTGATTTAGTCTCCTCACAGAATCCTGTCCCTTCACCTGAGGTGTTCCCCTGACTACGTATGCTTACAGTCCACTGTTAAATCTGCACTGCAGTGCAAGGATAACCTTACCGCTCCATCTACAGTAGCAGTAGCTGTTAACAGAATCATTTCCCATTGTCGGAAGTATTTCCCAAAGAATCATTTCTCATTGTCTGAAGACTTCTCTCAACAGCATCTTTTCTCATCGTCAGAAGTATTTCCCAACATAATATTTTACCAACGTCCGCAGTATTTTTCCAACAGGACCTTTTCGTCCAGCCGTCCAGTGTAGTCCAGACGTACAAATACATTTCACATAGTCTGAAGTATTTCCCAACTAAAGCTTTTCTCAACGTCTGAAGTATTTCCCAAAATATTGTTTTTCCACCGTCTGAAGTATTTCCCAAAATATTGTTTTCTCACACTCTGAAGTATTTCTCAACATATTGTTTTCCCACGGTCTGAAGTATTTCACAACTAAAGCTTTTCTCAACTTCTGAAATATTTCCCAACATATTGTTTTTCCACCGTCTGAAGTATTTTCCAACTAAAGCTTTTCTTAACTTCTGAAGTATTTTCCAACATATTGTTTTCCCACAGTCTGAAGTATTTCTCAACATATTGTTTTTCCCACAGCCTGAAGTATTTCTCAACATATTGTTTTTCCCACAGTCTGAAGTATTTCACAACATATTGTTTTTCCTACAGTCTGAAGTATTTCTCAACAGATGCTTTTCCCACAATCTAAAGTATTTCACAACATATTGTTTTCCCCACAGTCTGAAGTATTTCTCAATATATGTTTTCCCCACAGTCTGAAGTATTTCACAACATAATGTTTTCCCACAGTCTGAAGTATTTCTCAACAGATGCTTTTCCCACAGTCTGAAGTATTTATCAACAGATGTTTTTCCCACAGTCTGAAGCATTTCTCAATATATTGATTTCCAAAGTCTGAAGTATTTCTCAACAGATGCTTTTCCCACAATCTGAAGTATTTCTCAATATATGTTTTTCCCACAGTCTGAAGTATTTCTCAATATATTGTTTTCCCACACTCTGAAGTATGTGGCAACAGAATAGTTTTCCCACAGTCTGAAGCATTTCTCAACGTATTGTTTTCCAGCTGTCTAAAGTATTTCACAACATAATGTTTTCCCACAGTCTGAAGTATTTCTCAACAGATGCTTTTCCCGTAGCCTAAAGTATGTCCCAGCAGAATTTTCTAACTTAACTTCCGATTGTACAGTGTATTCTTCAAACAGAATTTCACTCCCCTCGCCACCCCCATCTCAACTGAACATCCTGCCGTACCTGTTTCACTCCCCTCGCCACCCCCATCCCAACTGAACATCCTGCCGTACCTGTTTCACTTAATCTCTGACGCCGTTTCAGCTGGTCCATGAGGTGCCGTCTCTTAAGCTAACAAAATTGTAATATCATATTTGTGCCACCTGGTTTGGTCCGCACCCCCGTACCGGAAGTGACGCCCCACAACGGGACAAATGTACGTCAGTTAATGCAGAGTGAATTTAGCAGATTTGTTTATTTACAAATGACGGCAAATACAGCACAACAGCAATACAAAGCACGGATATGTAACGTAATGAATGTGGAAACCATTTCACCACAGATTGACGGTATGATATGGATGAGATGAATCACAGCTTGGCATATTGATCAAACATTTCTGAAATTAAAACAAATCGATATGTTATTAATAAATATAACTGAATCAAGTCTAACATCAATGTACACAATCATGAATGAATAGATAGGGGAGAAGTTGATTTGTATTTTCAATGTGATCTTTTAATGTTTTTCTCCAATGTAGTAATGCAGTAATGCAGGAATTATTGGTTGTCTCCAGTAAAGCATATCATATTATTGCATATACCTCTCGATCTCCTGCACATTATTTCCCCGGATGTCTGGCAGAACGATTTGTAATTGAAATTTTAAAGTTAAGGCCATAACATGTTTAAGGGAACTACGATACAATGTCGAAATACCAACCTTGTTAATTGGGTGGCAGCTTCTCTCCAAGTGCATTCGTGAACGGATCCACAGCTCCTGGGATCACAGAAGGGACAAACAACGACGGCGGTGTCGGTGACGCCGATGTTCCCCTGGGTTCATCTGTCGTCGCTGTCGTTGAAGCAGAGGGGTTAGGTGCCGGAATCTGGCTGTTGGGAGGAGCAATTTGAGTGAAGTTCTGCTTTGGAGGTTCTTCCTCCTCCTCATCAGCTTCATCTTCCTCAGAAGATACTGGACGTGTTGGTTCTGGAGGAGGAGGGATCTGTTCTCTGACCTTTACAACTGGTATATCCGTCAGCACGTTGTTCGCTTCCACCTTCGTCTCCGTTTTAGTGTTTGCTCCTATCAGGAACTGTGGAAGTTCGTCCTGGGGGCTTCCATTGTCTTCTCCCACAATGTGGATATGCTCTGGTTGGTTCGGACCGTGGGTATGAGTTACGACAGTGCCAGGCTCCAAGTTGTGAAAGTCATGTATATGCTTGGGAACTGGTTCAACATCTGCAACTTTGGGTGCTTCAACTGTTAGTGGCGTTGTGGTGGTTGTTGTGGTCGTTGTGATCGTTGGTTTCAACTTTGCTTGATGGTTCCACACGATGGCATTGACAATTGTATCGATAAGTTTTGGATCAGGTCCTGACTCTGTTGTTGACGTTATAGTCGTTGTCGTAAGAGTAGGTACTAGACCCTGTGTTTGAGCTCCAGTGGCCGACAGGGGACTTTGTATTTGCCCATTAGGGTCAACCATTACGTTGTTCCCAGTAGCTAAACCGAGCCCTGGAGGAGCCGCAAAGGGGTTGAATCTGTTTCCGGCAGTTGGTTGTACGGGGAATGGTCCCCTTCCTCCAATGACTTGCTGGCGGGGAACAGCATATCCCTGGCCTGGAGGAGCTTCCACAAAGAAAGGACGGTACCTCTTTCCACCCACTTTGAACTCATATCCCTGTCCCAGCGCCAGAGCAAGGATAGTGCCTGTAAACATTAAAGCACAATGACGCCACTGAACACCTACCAACAATTATTTTGATAAACGTTACACTACAATTTATTCAAACATGTATAATTTAGGATGGTACATCACCCCGAAACATCAGAACAGAACAGTACAGTTATTTTAAACTCTGAGTAGAATTAACTCTATATTGGGCGAAGGGTTTGCTCAGTCAGTTGAGCATCTGTTCGTGAATTTTTAGATAATTGATTCGAGGGGAGGGGGGTTCGGTTCCCTTCCTGCAGTAGCTAATCTTGCTATAAGCAGTGTGATCTGGTGAGTCATGACATTAACCTTAGTTCATTAGTACCAACCGTAGCTCGCAGGTTTCACCGCATCAAATATATCCAAAGATGATGCGGGCTTTCTTCATACAGTAACCTGACATTGAGTGAGATGAGAGAAAGTGGATGTAAATAAACTCAATTGAGACACAAAATAATGAACATATATACTGCACTGTTATAAGATGTTTGCTTACCAACAACCGTAATCTTGAACACAGACGTTGTATCCGTCATCTTGTAAGCTTGAACCCTGATGATCTAGTACAGTTTGTTCAGGTCTTACAGTATTTATATTGTACCTACATACCATGACTTGGTGCCCCACCCAAAACTAAAATTTGGAAAAAATAATTTTTTACTTCTTGTTCCTTCCGATGACGTCATTCATCTACTGACCCGCCCAATGGAATCATGTTTTGCTTCCTGAATTATAGCGACCACCGACTGCGGACAAACTTACAGCGGTGGACGTTGTTATGTTGCAGTTTCATTTCCGCAGTAACGAGGTATTGTGTAGTACGTTATGTCGATACCTTGTTTGTGAAATGCTCGTGGAATTTAGTGGAAGTATTTGCTTGTGAGTTTTGACATAATGTGGTTGAATGCTGTTTTCAAGCTCACCTGTGAGCTGATATGAGCAATAGCCCAAGACAGTGTATCTGTAAAACGTTGTATTATCACACGTGCTCCAACTTTAAGACTTGTTGAAGGAGAGAGTTTGACACCCGTTAACAACTATTTCGTTTGTTAGTTTGCATCTGTCGAAAGATGTATTAGTAAACCAACTTCTAGTGTTTAAAGGGAGAACGTTTGACATCGGTTGACAACTATTTCGTTTATTGGTTTGCATCTGTCGAAAGACATATGAGCAAACTGACTGCAAGTGGTAGGGGAGAGAGTTTGACACCAGTTGATAATCCTTTCGTGTATTGCCTTGTATCTATAGAAAGATGTATTTACAACCTTGCGCCAACTTTAAGTGTATAAAGGGAGAGAATTTGACATCAGTTAATAATTCATTCGTTTATTGCCTTGTATCTGTGAAAAGACGTAATTATAGCCTTGCGCTAACTTTTAAGTTAGATACGTGTTCCCAAGCTCAACATATGGTCGGTGCGTTCTGGGTGAAATAAATAACAGAAACTATCAATCAGACATTATAAAAGTGTTTGCCTAATTAAATAACCCTTGTGGTCATGTGCTACGTTCACGAAGGTTTAGGAAACTTTGAAGATTAGACAATTCGAATGCATTCCAAAGGTTGTTTTCGAAAAGAGTTTGACCACGTATCCAACTTTAAGAAGGAAGCATATCAAGACATGTTTCCAGAAGCCCTCTAATTGCAAACAGATATGACTGGCAATACTTAGCACCTCACCTTCAACAGCAGTTCTTCCCTACCCACTAAAACTGTTGAACTGCAATAACAAGTTTGACTTTTCCACATCCACAACCCAACATAAGTAATGTAAGTGAAGAATGTCTTACCTTTGCCTTCATTTCCTACAAATTCCTTGATAGCTCGAGTCAAAATCCAGAAAGGTTTGCTCTGAAGATAAAACGGAACACAGAAATGAATAAAAAGAAGGATGGACGATTCGAAAGTTTGATGACTATTGCTGACAAACTAAAAGCTAATCAGATTGGGCACGAAGCCTTTCAGTGTTGTTTACTTGTTTGTTTTACAACACAGACAACAACGAAAATGTTCCTAATCAGCTTCAGCGGGCGGCGTATGCTAAACTCTGGCCCCCAGGGCAAACATACATCAGTCAAAGCTTTATGTTGAAGATCATGCTCTGAAGATAAAACGGAACACAGAAATGAATAAAAAGAAGGATGGATGATTCGAAAGTTTGATGACTATTGCTGACAAACTAAAAGCTAATCAGATTGGGCACGAAGCCTTTCAGTGTTGTTTA
>JAUELE010222728.1:0-12745 GCA_031471655.1 Diodora aspera | reverse complement strand
TGTTATTGGTTTGAGGGCCTCTTGTCTTGTCAATGAAATGAAAATATTCGGTACTATGAAAAGGTCTTCAGTTATGAAGATTACCATTGGTTTATAAACTTTTAATAACTAATCAGATTTGGGGAGGTAATCATGAATAGCTGTGCAGTTAAGAAGGTTGCTATATATATATATATACTATATACATACATACATACATACATACATACATACATACATATATATATATATATATATATATATCCTGTCTGTCTGTCTGTCTGTAGATTGCACTGATTCTTACAACTAACCACTGCACTTTCCTTGATCCTAAGTTGTGTCTTCAAGCATAATTTGAGTTACATTGTATAACGGTTCTCACTCTTACGACTAAGTGTTTCTCATTGTATTTGATCAGTTTCTGTTTCCTGTTCTCTGCATGTAAAGCGTACAGACTGGACTTGGAGGACCTCAACAGCGAGACGAGTTACAGTCCAGTAGCGGCCTATGGTAGAAGTAAACTGGCTAACATTCTCTTCACAAGGGAGCTGGCTAGAAGACTGAAAGGTAAACTTATTGTCGTGTAGATTAGTTATAATAGTAATGTATTATGCTGGTTGATCGAACATATATTTAAATCGTATTTTGTGTCCATATAGGATGTTTTGACACTCATGCAAACGATAGAGAAAATTGTTGAGAGCATCGAAAAATGTTTGACGTTGTGATTATCCAGATCACTTGTTACCTGCATGCCAGGCTGTTCACGATATATACATGTACAGTATCCACAATACCCGATATAAAGTAGAAAGTAACAATGTACACAACAAGATTGCTCAGACAGTTTGCGAACACTTTTCTTATTAAATGACCCTCTGTCTTTTAATATTTTATCTCAGTTAGAGGGTAGGCAGAACAATTACACATGCTATATAGTTTTATGCATCAGTCTTGGTATGTCATATTTTCATGTATATTTATCGTTCCCAAAGTTGTTTTGTGAAAAGAAAACACGTATCCAACTTGAATCGTTAATCTAACAGTCCATTTCTTGGTATTTTGAATTATTTTAATAACGAACGATGTTTGAGTCAAACATGACAGAACCTTGGCAGTTGGGTATTTAAATACAACATTAACACTGTTGACTTCAACATTAACCTTGTTGGTTTGCAGGCACTGGTGTCACAGTAAACTGTCTCCACCCCGGGGTGGTCAACTCGGACCTGCCTCGATACCTGGGCGAGCTGATGCCACGAGTGCTGTGGTGGTCTCTACAGCCGTTCTATGCTCTGGTCAAGTTGCTGATGCTCAAGACGGTCAATCAAGGGGCCCAGACCTCGTTATACTGCGCATCATCGGAGGCGCTGGATGGTGTCAGTGGAAAATATTTCAGGTCAGAATATACTCGGTTCGCACTTCTAATGCAATTGTGTGTTTACCGCAAAAAGCAAATTTCGGGTATAGAGAGATAGAGAGTCAGGTGGCACAAAGAGCTCAATCTATTAAAAATAATAATGTAAATAATGTTGAATCTTATATAGCGCTAAATCCAGCGCTGGGTGCTAATACGGCACTAAGCACTGCTCAAAGCGCTTCAAGCATTATTACCCCGGTCCAACCTAAGCAACTCACTGAGGCGCACTGAAGGTTATCCACACTCCACGCCGGGTACCTAAACCTAAACTACACTAAAGGAAAACGTATTAGGAGACAATGTAAAGCATATCATATAACATTTATCACCAGGATAATACACATAAAATAGATAGAGCCACTGGCATGTCAGTCGAACATATAACCACCACAAGCCCTGACAACATGTTGGCATTGCTTGTGCTTGTCCGAGTTTCTGACTTTCATTCCTGACTCCAAGATAGTAGTTTTAATTTGCTGTATCTGTTATTCGGTCAGAGTAGGTAGTGCTTCTAAAGTAGACAGTGGGCGCAACCAAAGTGGTTTCGGCGGTGGTTGCTGGTCGAAGTTGTCCCATTACAGAGAACACCGTGACGCGCATTGCGCCGCTATTTCTGATGCAGATCGCTTCATGCAGATAATTTTGTTGTTCAGTACAGACCATTCCTAAAATTGTTGTGACAGTTTCTAAACTATTCTCTACCAGGCTTAGAATGCGAACAATTGTAATTTCCCAGCGCTTTGCCGCCATGTTAAAGAGGTCTTTAAAGCAGTTCCCACATCTCGTCTTGTGCTAATGAAGCACTTGTTCTACAACGTCACGAATTCTAAATCCGATAACACACAGTGATAAGTTGACCTCATGACGTCCCTTATTTTTGCCACAAGTTTGGTTTGTAATTTCTGTTGCTTTTGCAGCGTCTCCTGAGTACCCCTTCAGAATGCTGGAATTAACCTTATTTGCAGGAGTGTGTTTGCGTGAGCGCGCGGAGCATGCGGTACTGAGGGGTTGGATTTAACAATACATACATTTTATGTTTGTATTGCAGTGATTGCACGGAGACGAGCCTCCTGCCTCATGCCAAGGATGACGAGGTCGCGCGAAAACTGTGGGTACTGAGTGAAGAAATGACAGGACTGGCGTCTTTACAAGACAAGGTATTTCCAAACCTGGGCCCCATTCAGCAAGAACAGCCTGAATGTGATCAGAAAAGTGAAGCGAAAGAACATCGGATAGAGTGTACGCCGAAGGGAAAGTCAAATTCAGCCCAAACGGATCCTAGAAATCAATTTCAAGAATTGAAATCAGAGGTCATAAAAACAAAGTTAAATTCAGAAACAAAAGAATCAAAACCTGTAACACCAGTTGATACTGTAGATACTCGGCATAAATCTGAACCACAAGTAGTTACGCCAAAAGATGTCATTTCCAAACCAGAACGTGCCCAGAAACAGATTTGGTCTGAAGTTAAAGATCACGCTGACTCGGTAGCTAGCTCTGGGTCTCGACAAACAACAGTATGATGACATTATATATACATATCGTGGGTACAGAACAAAGTCTACGGCAATGGGACATTTTCATCTTTGAACTCTCCTTTTATGTCATACCTTGATCATTATATGGTGTATCTGTATGATACGCCTACACTATGATTGAATTGTGTGTATTATAGTTAACACATTGGTTCTGAATGGTTTCATGTGTGTTACTACAATATCATCTATTGGTATGTGCGCACCCAAATCGATCATTTTGTTAAGGAATTTATCTTGTGCCTCACGCAAAAAGCGTGTTACAGTTGCTCAAAAGGTGTATGTGATAATATTTATATGTTTTTAAAACTGTTTCAAGTAATAAAATAGTTTCTGTATATCTCTCTTTGTTTACTTGTAATTCGGGATCGACGACAGCTGCTGTCTTGATAGTTTATCACATTTAGCAGGCAGGCTGGAGATCCACTGAAGACAAACCAGAAAGTGGCAAATATGTTTTGCAAATTTATTCAACTAACCAACGCTAGGACAACTCTAGCAGGAAATCTGAATAATTTTGCTTATGGTCAACAACAGTTAAGTACTGAGTAGGCTAAAAAACACCAAAACGTACAATGAGTATAAAAAATAGCCTTGTTTTCATGCAACAGCACAGTTCCTCTGTTCACTTTACAAAACATATATAACTCTGCTACATATATATCATTAATTATGACTTTCGAAAATTACGGGTAGGGGAACTTGGACTTTAAAAGTAAATAACATAACCACCTTCAACGGCACAATATCCATAGGATGCCCTGTCGGCAATGAGTCCTGACCTTTCCCTCATTGAAAATGTCTGGGACATCTTGGGCCGGCGTGTGCGTCAACGTGAAAAACCACCAGCTACGCTAGATGAACTTGTCCAGGCGTTTGAGGAAGAATGGGACAGACTGCATCAAATTACCATAGGTAGACTCACGATGCACGATGCCTCAACGAATCATTCAGTGTTTGGCCAATAACGGGGGCATTACGCACTATTGACGCAAACTTGCAATTTCCGTTTCTTACCCCTTCCTTCTTTCACGGACCATAACAGCAAGAGAAACGGTTAAGGTAATGAAATACCGGGTGAATTGTTTACTCAATTCCTCCCTTCTAAAGATACCATTAGTTTGGGACCAATTATTATTATCATTAGTTTGTTATTGACCTTGAAATTCCAAGTTCACCTACTTTTTTTGAAGACTATATTTTATTGAGGTCCTTGCAATTTTAAGGCACATATAGGTGGCCTGAAAATACATATATTTTCCGCTCACCGATAAAAGGAAGAACATTCTTTTTACTTTATTTTTTGTGGCCTGAATTTTTGGCTGGCCCTAAGGCACGTGCCTTATTTGCCTAATGGTTAATTCGGCACTGGTGTGGAACTGTATGAGATCAAAACATATATATTGATGTCTTCCGTCTTGTGTTAAAACTGACAGCAAGTTCAAATGTATTTATGCAATGCACACAAGAACTTAATCTAAGAATGCCATGCAAATTCAGATATTTGGTACAATACATTGATAGCACCCCACTACTAAGTACATCTATGCATAGGATATGTAGCAAGATGTAGATTAATATTGTGGTGTTCTATACTGTATTGCGCTGTCACAATAGAAATATTTACTGAATCTGCTTTACAAAAAACGAAGGACAAAAGTTACCAATTTATCAGTTTATGAATTCAGGGAACGTAACCCCTAAAGTCATAAAAAAAATTCGTTCAATATCTGCCCATCCCGTTCTCTTTGATGCCCTCTCATGGAAAGCAGTTGAACACTTTTGTTGCAATTCATTCACGTGAAATAAGTGCACCGTTTCAGCAAGGTGCATACATTTTATTTCTGTTTGTTTGTTCCCAGGAACATTGACTGTACGTGGACTATTGCAGCTCCGGGTCCTTTTCGGTCTGGTGATCTTAAGACGATCCTTATTGAGGTTACTGATTCTGTTCTAGAATACGAGAGAAAATGCAATAAAGACAAGGTCACGGCTTATGACGGTATGTGAGTGAGATGGTCAAGACAGAAACAGAGTCCTCGGGACTGGAATAACTTATGAAATCTTTGACCGGCAATTTCACAAAAAAACATGATAGGGTTACCGGTTACCACAACTGGCCTCACATCACAATTATTTTCCCTCTATATTTATTTGTAAGAGCCAAAGTATTCGGTTGTCTACCGACCTACAATCATTTCAGACTAAAAGCGGAGAATACGGTCAGATTCAGGGAATTATCTTGTGACAAATAAAAGTTGTTCACTAACTTGACAACCCCATAGTCAGGACAAAACAACCTTAAAACATGCATTTGTTCCCCAAATCTAAACCTCTTTATCGGTTAGCATGCAGTCAATAACATGTTTTCACTTATCATATCAATTAAAAGGTTTTCATCTTGCCAATACAATATTTGTACAGGACTATATATACATGTATGTCCATGGACATATAACGAACTACAATATTCGTCAGTATCTTCAACCATTGGCCAAGGGCGGTACTAGTTTG
The DNA here is from genome assembly GCA_031471655.1 of Diodora aspera. Classification (NCBI taxonomy): domain Eukaryota; kingdom Metazoa; phylum Mollusca; class Gastropoda; order Lepetellida; family Fissurellidae; genus Diodora; species Diodora aspera. Next base: position 7,297 of record JAUELE010222728.1, on the reverse strand, counting down.
AGGCTTGGCTATCCTGCGTTTGCATTTGCCCCCCTGTTTTAGCTCCTTAAAAAAGCACAGCTACTTTCCCAAAATCATTGCGTTATTGGAATGAGCTTAGAATTTATCCTGAGACTTAAAACGCGACTTTAAAAATGCCATAAACATGGCGCGTTGGCTAACATAATCAGTTCCGGCGGTAACATTCTGTAATTTCCAGATGTGAAGTACATGACATTGCAGCATCAATCTCTGCGTGCATTCACTGAAATGTATGTTGATAAAGCTGTCGGAATATACTGTTATTGTCCACTAGTTTGTACAAACACACATATACATTCATTGTAGGGCACATAAATAATGCACTCCCATTTACTTAGTGGGAAACAACGCAACTATTTTCTTAGTGTTCTAATAAACAATCTTATCTTTTGCTAGGACTGACTACCTCTTCCGCCATATTGATGGTATGGTGTGGCCATATGAAACCAACTGTGCAAAGTACAAGACACCAAATGACCCTGAGATTTCAGACTAACGAGGCCAAAGATTACAAAGGATTCAAGCTGAAGTATTTTACGACATCAGGTAATTAGCATGAAGCGTACACTTGCGTATCTGGATAATTTGGTCACCGTAGCCGTATTCTGCTTTAAGCATCAGTATTCAGAAGTAATTAGCTGTATTATTACGGCTAAGGGAGCGACCTTTGAATATATGGAGTGGGGGTGGGGTGAGGTGTTGAATAGTTTGATAAATAGTTTGCAGACAATTTTGGATAAAAATAAATACAATGTAGATTGCAGATGTAAATATGTATTCATATTTTTAATATTTTTCAGAATATAATTATGAAATGCGTCTGTGAATTGTTTTTGGGCTCATCGGTCGCAAATATTCCAATTAACCTCAGTCTCCCCCTTTTAACTAACTCTCATATTCTTGCAATTGCATTAAAAGTCAAATGTGCAATGCACACTGAATACAAATAGTTAAGACATAAAAGAGAAACACCCTACCCCCCTTATAAACATTACGTGATCGCTACTTGACACTTATATACTAGTATAATTGACACGTCATAACACTGCAGCTCAAGGTGCCGGGAATATTCCAACTTGTGGGAGAATGTGTCCAAAAGGTTAATTTACCCACATTACTGACTAGGTACACACATTCAGCTAACTGGACTGAGACAATTTACGAGCAAAGTCACTTGTCGAAGGTAACGTCATTCAGATTGATATTTCCAGTGTCTCATTGGTGGGCAGGGCGAACCCTTGCAGACCTGATATTTTCATAACTTGAATAGGTCACCCATGCAAGTAATCAGACTTGTTGCTTTCGTACGTTCAAATGTTCCACGAGTTAACAAATGTGTGCATGTGCGTGCGTGCCGTAACCTGAGTTACAAACATGAACATCTGTAGCATCACGTTTCATACAATTACCAAAAATATAACTTGAAAAAGACAGAGTAGAATTAAATAAGGTAGGCGTATCATATACACGATGACATGTGTATCCTTGTTTAAATATACCTGTTTAACACAGCTCAGTAGACGAAAAATGATCAAACAAACATGAAAAAACAAAGGGAGCGGCCATTTAATTTTTAGGGGGGGGGGGGGTAAGAGAATTCTCTCTTGCAATCTATTTATTCAGTGCATGGTATGACCATCTATATTTTTCTTATATAATTGCTGACACACTTTGTTTTTAAATACTAGTATTAAGTTTTCTATTTAATGTAATTACAGGAATATGCAATGTATTAAAGGAGGGGTAGAGGTGTCAGGGGTGGTTCCAGAATTTTGTGCCGGAAGCTTGATAGTAACAAGCAAAACGACGGGTGTGTTATAGACGGGTTCAAGAGTATTCTATATATTCTCTTGACGCATGCAATCTATTTATTTTCTCCAAAATCGTCTGCAACCTATTTACTTACAGTCCCCCTCCCCGATCCTCCCTTAAACACAACAGATGGTCTCTCTCTAACAAATTGAATGAAGCTTTACATTTTACTTAATCAAATCTCAACTTTAGCATCTCAACTTTAATTTGTCTGATTTCAGATGTCCCTCCGTGCGGTGGATCCTTGCGAGCTACTTCAGAGTCTAAAATAATAACATCACCTGGTTATCCATTCGGGTCATATGCGTAGGTGTCAGCTGCATATCATATTTCTAAATCTATGAGATTAAGGTCATATGATACATTGTTCAAATCAAACAAGTAATAGCTATATCGTTGAGTGGCAGTTAGAAGTCGGAGGGTTATTCAGTAACAAATCCAGAGGCCGGAACCATATGGAGTGATCGTTACTGAAGTAATGGCTTTTTTAGAGATATTCAAGACTGTATATTATATTCAGGGCGATGCAAAACAAATGAAACTCCACAACAAAGAACAGCTTGGATGAATAAACATAGGAGTTGGTGTAAGGTCGTAATTATTTTGTTCTCTGTATCGTTTCATTTGGACATCAGTACACTATACACAATTACACTCTCTCAAATAACCACGTACACTCGTACAATCACGCCTCGCACATGCAGCACTTGCAAGTACCTACATACACCTAACTAATAAAGAACACTATACAACCTACTTCTACTATAAATGCCGTTCGAAAACAATATATGAAGATACCCTCCTCAGACAGAAACTCTACCCTTTCCTATTCTAGCAACATCAAAGCCCACTAAACAAATACACACCTCAAACTAGCCATCTCTCTAACCCCATTCAACACCTCCCCCAACAACATTTCTCTCTTTTCTATGGTCCCTCATTTTGGGAAAACTAGCTTCAGACCGATGGACGCTTGACTAGGCTGTTAATCATCTCGCACTCGTACATCATGTCTTTGCCACCCTCTGCTGACCTGTTGACAGCCGACTTACTTCTCACTATACATGTAGCCCTCCTGCCTCGTAATTCAGGGCAAATATAACTCCATCAACGGTCCGTAATATACCCTGGAATCACTCCTATGCATGACGCTCGTCTCGAAGCTGGCGTTTGACCAATCGGTGAAAAGTCAATAGCGAACGATTGCGTCCCATCATCTGCCGCACCTCTCCCAACACTCGACGAAGTAAATAACGTTGTGTGTTTGAATGAGTTACCTCTCCTGCAGTGAATGCGACATTTCATTGGTTATCTATATTTAGCAGATGTGGACTTTCAATACACACAAAAGCGATTATGGTGAGTATGCGTACATCCAGGGTTTATTACGGACCGTTGGCGGAGTCCCGTATACCCATATGTATGTATGTATGTATGTATGTATGTAGGTATGTATGTATGTATGTATGTATGTATGTATGTATGTATGTATGTACTCTTAAATTGCAAAGGACACACATTTTATTTACAGGAATATTGAATGCACTTGGTTTATTGGTACAAATCAACGTTACATAAAGATCACCGTTATAGATACAACACTTGCAGTTACGAGAGGTTGCACCGAGGACTACGTGGCAGTTTATGATGGTACTCCTATCCATCAGTGATATTTCAACTCATTTATCATTTTTATAATCTTGTTTACCACTTATAAAATTTAATATAAGGGCCTGCCATATTAACTGATCCTGAAATAGGTCATACATGAACCTTTAAATGAAATAAGATTATTCACTTTCAGCATTAAGCTTCAATCAGTTTATAAATATGAGAATATAAATTATAAATTCATCCGGGCTTCAAATGCTCTGTTCAGGCGCATTCAGTGATGAGTAGAATATTCGTCAAAATATAAAATTCATTTCGTTAGAATCGGGCTTAATGTGTACCGATTCAAATCTCCAACAAGATTCAAAACAAAAAACAAAATACAATCAGTAATAGTACGATTCTGGATATTCTCCGTGAAAGTCCTTGAAAGTATGTTTGTTTTTCCAAAACGTTTATTATGTTGACAGGTATCAATGCATTTGCACGCGCTCTAGGAAAGTTTTGTGGATATCAGACTCCAACATACTACAGCACCGGTGACAGTGTAACAGTTTCATTGCATCTAGACAACATAGGTGTCTCGGAAGGTGTCAAGCTCACATATGAAGGAACAGAGGAAACATTCAATAACAGTAAGGAGTGTTGATTGAATTTTGTTTGTGTTTCATACTTGTCTATAACTAAGGTTATAAAATAAATACAAAAGCTCCTGATAGACATTTAATTTGCATGTACACATATTGATCATAATGTGAAGCATTAATTGTTTTTTACCCGGACAATTTAACCAAGACATTTTGAAATTCAAATTCAACACTGATCAACGTCTATCATTCGTAACTGTTGTCTCTTAGGCAAGTAATGTAGCTGTCATCTTATACTCCATAGTAATATTTAATATTTATATACTGATAATGTATTCTCTTGTATCCCTTGACTCTCACTCCTTGTTCTTTCTTGTTTTTGTATCTTAACTCATGTTATTTGTGTACGTTACTCATGCCGATATCTTACATGTACGTTGCAAACCAAATTCCCTTTTGGGATAAAAAAAAGTATTATCGTATCTTATCTTATAAACTAACATACCATCGTCCTGTTTCAGTTGCAGGTACCAGTCCTAGATCTGGAGTCGATACTGGGATCATATTGGGCTGCGCTATGGCAGGAATTGTGTTATTAATCATTATCATTGTAGTCGTCGTTTTCTGTGTTTTCCGTGGGACAAAGAACACCGCTCCGACAACAGCCACAACGACCACCCCGGCGTGTCCTCATAACAGTGCTTCCACGATCTATAACAGCCGGCCTGGAAACAGTGGTTTCCCAGGAAGCATCTACCCAGGATCAGGCACTGTCAATTATCAACCTCTGATGAATGCACATAACAATCCGGGTTACAGTACCAGAAATAATGCTCACAAACACCCCGTCTTGGATCCGCCCCCTGCATATGAGACGTTAAACATTCAGACACTCAATACAACTGGTGTAGGTGCAGGAATACAGCCTGTAGATTGACATTAGGGTACCAAAACTGTACACTTATTTTAACTGAAATGGTTCTCTACATTCTAAGAGTTGATTTTTAGATTTTGACAATTAAATTTTACAAAACTCGTTAAGCTGCAATGTGAGCGTTTCCACTTCTCCCAGGGTAAAGACTTTAAGGTAAACCCTCACGCATCTGAAGTGATTGCTAATTATTACCAACCAGCTAAAATTACGTTGTGGGTAAACTAAAGAAACAAACTTGATTACATCTTTTCAATCAAAGACGAAACGTTGGTTAAAACATATTTTATTCACAAAGTTAAATGGATTGGGCGCAAGTTATAACAACTTAGTATGCCCTCTACTACAGTATTTACAGTATGACCAGACATTATTGAGAATTTTAAAAATGTCAAATTTTCAAATGTTTTCTCATTATTCACGTATCAAATTTGAAAATTAGTACAACATATATCTAAGCTTAAAAAACAGGTGAACACTTAATATTTTGTCAAATCACCATGGGCAGCAATACAGGATTCGATGGCGGCGGGGCATACTACTGATCAAAGAAGTTACAAAGTCGTGGTTCATACTGTCACAATATCGGACAACTTCTTCTTTCATTTCAGCAATATTTGTCCAATTTGTTTTGTTTATACTGTCCTTCATAAGCCCCCAAACATTTTCTGTTGGACTAAGGTCAGGGCTGTGGCTCGATCGGCCACTCTAATAATGTCACATTTTGGGTCCGAAACCAGGCCTTCGAATGCTTCGAACGGTGTTTTTGGTCGTTGTCCTGTTGGAAAATCCAAGAATTTCCATAGAACACTTGAGCAGATGGAGGTAAATGTTCCTCGAGAATATCTGTGTATAGCTCATTGGTCATATTCCCTTTAAGTACACACAGCCACACAGAACTTTCATCTGAGAAAATAACATTATGCCAGTTGAAATGTCTGCTCTAAACACCAGTTCAACCTTCGCTTCTTTTGTACGGATTTCATGATCGGTGATGTAAATTCCTCGACTTTTCCCCAACCTTTTGCATGTACTTGAGTTCTAACTGTCTCTTTGCAGACAACCACAGTTCCTCTTTTAATCATATCCAGTCGCAAGTTTTCTAAACTCTGTGGTTTATTTTTAGAAACAGGAATACCAAGCCGCCTCCTGTCACCGATTGTCAATTTTCTGGGCCTACCTACACCTCTCTTGTACTCAATGCCGTCTCCACTTTCAATATTTTTCAAAACACGATAAACAGTGGACAGAGGGATACCTGTTCCACTTGAAATCACTTTAGCTGATCTGATGTCTTTGTTATAATACTCTAAAATCAACTTCTTCTTCTCTAAATCAGCCATTCTGACGGTCACTGAAAATAACGTCTGCTGGCATGTAAACAAAGGGGGATAACTCCTAAGAAACTAATGAAATAGGATTAACTGAGATACCTTCCTTGAATGAAATCAAGCACACGATAACTGGTCAGTGTTTTTCATACTAAAGATCAACTCAAACATCTTTCTAAAATTGTCACCACTCCCACATCACCTTCTTCAGATTCCGATGTCCGCACCGAAAGATTACCTTCCAACTCACACACAACTACCACGAAGTTGCTTTACTTGACGCTGCCACCAACTACGCTAATTGAATGGGGCGTAGTTGACTTTGACTCGGACAGTCGAAACCAGCACAGGTTACCAAGTTGGCTCATCCAATCTCGAATGACTCCCAGAGGCCTAAAGTTGAGTACGGCCCTTCCATGGTGGGCTTCAGGGACTTTCGATGCACTACTTCCACCTTACTGACCCATTGGGACCCCCAGGTAGCGTAACCCCTCACCCAGCCAAAGACCCCTATGGAAGTCAAGAACAACTGCAACACCATCAAGTTCAACCATTTATTAAAAATAAACCAAAATGTCTCAAAGTAAAATGTAAAAATAAAAATATAACGACTCACTAACTGTTCATATCACAATTATAAAATATCTCCAAAACCACACTCACATACTATACAATAAATATCTATCCATCCACTCTCAGATAAATAATTACACTCAGCACCATATACATATAAATCTTAACACAAACAAACACTAACAGGTCTCCGCTATACTACTACACTATCTTAAATTATAATTCACTAAGTCGCAAAGTCTCACCAACTCATAATCAATTATTACCCAACAGCGACTACTAACGACCTAGCCAGACAGACAGACAGACAGACAGTTTATTTTCAGTATAAGGCCACAGGCCCAAAATACAAATAATTCTCATCGTATGGTTACATAGCATGCATGTAATTTAGTACAGCTATTTCTTCAGTATAGTATCTACTTTCATGA
>JAUELE010222717.1:0-12746 GCA_031471655.1 Diodora aspera | reverse complement strand
GGAACAAATTCAATAGAACCTTGTGTACAGCACCTTTGTAACTTAAAGTTGTTTTGGTATTGTACTTATTGACAGCAATGTCCCAATACACACCATGATGTAATACCAATACACAGTACACATTCAAAAAAAAAGAGACTGATTAAAGGGCCTTTGTGACTTGACATACCCAGTGACATTAGGTATCATCATACAAAACTTTTATAAAAAATGGAAATTGTAAGAAATACTTTGAAATTTGATTTGATATTCCCTTACAAAATGAAAAGAATGTCCAAACGGACTCATGTAAATAGTGGTAAAGCATATTCATGACATTAATTTGAGCAATTACTGTTACTTGTTATGTACAGTTGAGTTCAGTTTCCTGTGGAAACTCTAGTTTTTGTGAAAAAGATAGGAATTACTGTTTTCTTTCAGAAAAGTTGTGAAATAGTGCACATACAGTGGTAATTGAGACTTGTGCTGTATAAAAAGAATCTTCTAGACTGCAAAGTTTTCCCCATTAAAAAACTTCCTTATTTTAGAAAGTATGTTTGAGCCTGTGTTCTTTTTTTTATACTGTTGCTTCTTGTTTGATAGAGCTGCTCTTGTTGGTTAATTATGTGTCTGATGTGACCACTTAATTGTTATTACATGCGTCATAGCTCAGACATTCACAAGGGACAGAAAGTGAAATGTACTCATACTTATTACGCCAAAGCAGGAATGAATTGAAAATACTACTGATTGTCTGTAATGGTGAGGTGATGACGTATGAGACTCTGCAACGAGCATGTGTGTGAAAGCCTGCATGCAGTGAGCTGATATTGACACAATGTACAGTATTACATGCCCGTCAGGGACATATAGTTAACACTGTTTGGCCATGTATGGATAATTGTTATTTGTTGTGAGCTATATGGGGACCCTCTTCCTGAGAGAGAATACCCCGGGGAATAAGAATATAAGGTCAGATATAATAGCTGAGTCTTCAACTATCCTTTTTTTTTCCGTGCTTAGAAATGATTTTGACCGTGTGGCAGCAAAGGAATTACAAAACTGGCATTACAGCATGCAGGTTTGAACACTAGAATTATTGTTTGAGAAAAAAAAATAATGTTGGTTGAAATGGTAAATTTTGTATCGATATCCAGTGGAATTTTGGGCAAGTTATATGTGCTCAGCTTCAGTTTCATGTTTTCAGCATCATTTTGATCAGGTTTTAGTATGCAGGAAGAAATGCTATGTTTAATTGGATGGATAGCCTACTATACTATAGTTTATTGAAGCGTGTGCATTTGTATGTGTCCAAGACAGTGAATGCCACTAGTACTTCCAAGTTGAGTGACTGTAAAACCGAAATCGCCCACATGGATAAGGCAACTGTTGATGGAGGGATGGTAGATTGTATGGGATTGTATGTTGTATTCTTAGTGCACTTCTTGTTTTTAAAGGGTACACCAAACGCTAAAACAAGTTGATTTTAAGATAAAGTTTTCTATCTAAAATAACGGATGTAGAAAATGTTGGGAAATTCCGATGAATATTAAGTGAGATATTGCTGTCAAAATTGCAAAAAACGCTGAATTTTCCAGCTGTCAATTAACCAGAACAATCTATTTCCGCAATCCTTTCTCTCTTACCCTACAATAACACCTGTATTCACTAACAAACTCATACAGTTACCTGTTACACAGACCTTCCAAACTTCTCAAAATTAAATGAACTCATATGGTTATGCTATTCTGCCTGCCAGATGCTATTTTGACTTTTTCGCAAGCTCAACTTTCATTTGATAGGCAGTAGCTTTATTCAGTGCTAGTACTGGTAGCTATAGTAGTAGATGAAGAATCATGAATATGAACTGAGATATATCGAAATATATATGAATGGTGAGACAATAATATGCTTTTTATTTCAGGGTTGTTCAAGATGTTAATATAGCCATGTCCAATGTGTCATCAGAGACAACAACACATTTTATAAATAAGACATTTGCAACAACACTTAGTGAGTTCAATGTGTCTGCAGACACCACTGGGCATTACCTTCCGACAGATGGCAGCAAGTTGTTGGGGAAATGTTATATCTGGGAGGATGCCCAACACACAGTGTTTCAGCTTGCCAATTTATGTATGGCCATATCGTTTCTGACCCCAAGCAGCTTCCGTTACCATGTATTCTTTCTCCGATGTCTTCTTCTTGGCAGCTTTGTATTTTTTGTGTCCTGGGCAGGACTATTTGTCTGCATGTTGGACAGCCTCATCTGGTACAGTGTCTTCATTGTGGTGGATGTGTGTCACATTGCTTACCTGACTTACACCAACCTTCCAGCCAAGATGAGCAACCAGATGGAGGAGATGTATCAGAAGCTCTTCCATCCTCTCAGGCTTACCAGAAAGGACTTTGCCTTAATGTGCGATCTCGGTAGTGTAACAGTCTTGCACAAAGGGAACCTGTATGCTGTGGAAGGTATCACACACCTGGGAGAGAAAGTGTCCATACTGCTGAAAGGAAAGTAAGTTGTTTTCAATAAACATATAGAGGAATAGATTATGCAAACTCTTTTCCGTAAAGTTCATTTCATCTCATCTTGAATATCGATAAAGAAGGTATTTTTAGATTGAAAACAAAAGGATATGTTTGATATGGTGTTCATGAAAGTTCAGTTCAATGTCTTACTTTTTAGGTTAAAAGTAATGTATGGAAAGTACTTCCTGCACTACATAGAAGCCAATGAGTTTGTGGACTCTCCTGAGTGTGATGCAGCCATTCCTGGTGTGGAATCTGAAGAACGATATCAGGCATGTTTTCTTAACATCTTAGTATTATGGCAAACATAGTCATGGTCAGCTTACGGCTGAACTTGGTATACATTTGAGGATTAACTTGGAATAAACTAGTCCTGCGCCATGACCGTGAAATCAAATTTTTTTTAAAATAAAAATTTCAAGATTTTGGCAAGTCTAGTTTCTTATTAAAGCAAGTCTAGGTTCCTTGATTCCAGCAAAGGAGAGAAGGCTCCTTTTCATTAAAAAATAAAATAATGAAAACTGCAGGTTTTTCTGTGGATTGATAAGTTTTCATAGACTAAGTGTTGTTCTAGTGGCATATCTTCAAGTTTCATTTTCGAGTTTATCTACAAGTTTCATTTTCGATTTTATCTTCCAGTTTCATTTTCGATTTTATCGTCAAGTTTCATTTTCGATTTTATCTTCAAGTTTCATTTTCGATTTTATCTTCAAGTTTCATTTTCGAGTTTATCTTCAAGTTTCATTTTCGAGTTTATCTTCAAGTTTCATTTTCGAGTTTATCTTCAAGTTTCATTTTGGGGTTTTGTTCGCTGTTGTCATACATGTAACTGTATGGCCTATGGGTTATGTACGTCGAGTTGTGCAACGATTTGTGGTTGTTACACACGTGTGAGTAAACATACAGTGCATGCATACTTCATCCAGAACCAAAGCTTGCCAGCATCAAAGATTATCTACAACTCTGCAAGGTCGCTCCCAACATCATCAGCTGTGTTACAGAAGTTAAAGCGCTTTTGAAGTAAGATTGAGTTGGACTAACATAACTGAATTATTCAGCTGTGATTAGTCGTTTAGTAAGTATATATTTGTCTTTTGAAAACTGCATCAATGTACATCGTGATTATGTTTTCATTATGAAAAATTGTTTGTGGCAGGAAGTAAAATTAATTAAGATGTGGGCAGTTACAAAACAGCAACCAAAGCACAAACGAGTTTATGATTCAGTGGTTTACGAAACCAGGAACGGCAGGCTTCTTTTTACATTTACGCTGTTTAATTCTGAAATATATACTGAAACATTTATGATTCAGTAACATGGGAAATAGAAACAAATCTCAAATACATGTACTAGTAAACGAAACGTAATTTCACAGTCATGGTTCAAAACGAAATGTCATATCCACACACGCAAACAAACATATGGTGACGCACATACTTGTCGCATGGAGTCATCCAGGCCGGGGACAGGAGTCGGGGTTGGGGGAGTGTAAAGTTTTGGTTGGGTGGGGGGGCATAACTTCTAATTGGGTTGCGAGAGTTATACTCTCACAGTCTCAGAGAGCAGTATGTGTAGTGTTTGGCACGTTCTGCTTTATAACCGCACTTACTCGCTAAAGTATTTAAAATGTCACGGCAGATATATTAAAATTGAGCAATTTTCAGTCAGCTTGTCAGATTTTAGTGAGTGCTGCACCCTGTCTGAATCCGCCCATACGACTTAAAGTAATATTGTATATCTAGCTTCTTCTTCTTCTGTGTGTCTCATGCCATCATTGAAAGATCGAACCTTTAAACATTTTCACAATCGTGGATTGAAATAAGCGGTAGAGTAATGATTCCAGTGATCCTAGGCCTAGTATTACAAATTGTACCATTGTATGAAAGTGCTCTGACTGGATCGCCCAGAGGGTTGGTGGATGGCCGACACAGAGCACATACAGTCCCGAAGGTTTAATTCCAGTAATTGCTCAGATGGTTCCTGGTCAATTCGGGTCAGTAGTACATTTAGAAATTAGTATATGCATTGCCCAGGGATTTCGTTCTATCGGAATAATGATGTTACATTAATGGGATATGTAACTGCAATGCTACTTTTGGTGTTTCCACATCGAGCTTATGTTATATAATATTTGCTTTTTATTATTATTCTATATCTCGCGTAGTACTAATTGGATAGTGCAGGACGAGCCGCCTCACCAAAACGGATTATTTCCTTCTTTTCGAATGACAGACACAGTATCCAATGCCGGATTAACCATTAGGCAAATAAGGCACGTGCCTTAGGGCCAGCCAAAAATACAGGCCACAAAAAAAAATAAAGTAAAAATAAATTTGATAATTATCAGGTGATAACAAAAATGCACTCCTTAATGTTTATGTAAATAAATGGCATCCTTCTTCATTTACGCGTTTGTCCTTGATTCATTTTATCGGTGAGACGAAAATATCTGTATTTTCAGGCCACCTATCAAAACGTGCCTTAGGGCCAGCAGCACTGTCAGTATCCAAACCACGGACAAAAGTATACCTGAAGTACAGGGCCTGGAGTCAACAATGACCATCTTTATATCGCGATCTACACATGTAATGATAGGTGTAAGATGTTCTCTCGCTACAATACCTCTTTCAGACGAGATGTTAATATTTAGGTGTAGATGGATATATAATAAGTATGTTGTATAGAGGCTCGGTGACGATAATGTGACTAAATAACCACGACTCACTTCTCCTGAATGACTGACCGCCCTGTTTCCTTCCCACCCCAGTCATTACAGCTGTCTGAGGCCCCCGCCTCTGTCTCCTCATCGCCTCACCAAACTTATACAATATATATAGGGCTTGCATGAGACGCGCTTTCATGACTTTGGTGACGCTTTCATTTTCTCACTTTCCTGTTAAACTCTTTTAACTGTATTCGTATTTGTATTCTAGCTATTCAGATACATTTGACAACTCAAAACAAGTTGAGGGTCAATCATAGTGACAACACGGTTTTATTAACAAAAGCAGTGCATCACAATCCACATGATATCATGTTGTCACACATGCACCATGCCAATGTCTGCATGTTTAAAGTGAAATTCATGAACAACACATGCAAATGCTACACGTGCTGATACATCATGAATTTAAGATTTTGACGAACATTTCAGGTGAAGCAATTGTTTTCAATATTCAATTGATAACCGTCAGCATTAAATATTCACCTGATCTTTAAGGTAATTGGTAAATTGTCAATAGTAACAATATGGCATGAGAAAGAGAAAACATGTCTAAAAATATGTTCATATTGCCAGTCCTTCAAACAGCAAATCCGATGATGTCAGTTTATGCTTAAATCAGGTTTGAACCTAAACTTCTTTTGCGTAGTTTATATTATATACACACCACCTTTAAAATAGCACATTGGACCAGGATACCCTTATGATATCGTGTCATATGTAAGAATTTAGGCCTACATGTAATAAGGTTGAATTTGCTTCAGTACAATGGACGTGAATCAAATGCGACAATAGCAACATCCCCGTGAATAGTTTTAATGCATATGTTAATCACGAGCACCTAATTTAACGTCCTAACTAATGTATTCATTGAATATGATCAATGAGAGAGAGAGAGAGAGAGAGAGAGAGAAAGAGAGAGAGAGAGAGAGAGAGAGAGAGATGCATGCACAGGGGCTGGTTAGAGTGAACAAGAAAATATATTCCAAAAGAAACCATATTTTCATTGTTTTCTTACGTTCCATGGTATCTTGCGGCCTATTTTGAAGACACATATTCACGTTTGCCTGGCCTGTTTTAACAATATAAGCATGTGAAGTGTTATGATTAAACATCGGGCACGGCTGAGCTCATAGCATCTGTTATTACCTTCGTAACGAGAATATAGTATCAACTTTGATTACGTTTTGGACGCGTGCCCAATTTGCCCTAATGGATTGTCGAACAAATTCAATTAAGGTCCGACCTAAATCCTGCAAAGTCAAAGATTATATCAAACCCATGGGTACTGTATTACAAGTGAAGGGTTGCCTAGAAAGTTGAAATGGAACACAGAAGCGAAACATACACCATCGCTAAAATGGGCTGTCTTAATAAAACATGTGTCCTGAGCCTGGGATATCTACAGATAACTTTGATTTAATTCAAGTAAACAATGAGGAAAAAGCTTCCCAACATCAAACAGATATTCTTTCTGGGGTGTGATATGTTTCGCAGTGTGTTTATGCATTTAAATTGGTTTATTTTTACCGAACTGAAAAATCCATTTACGTCAATTCCACAGAGGGAACAGAACACGAGCTGAACAGGAAGGTGTGGAACAACAACCAGCAGAATGAACTGATGAAGGCATATTCCTACAGCGCTAGCGCTTGCGAGGGGCACTCCTATGTATTGCAGAAGCGAGGGTTAAATTGAATAGCGGTCAAGTTAGCCTACATGTGGTGAGGCGACACATTACTATACAGACCCTAGGGAGGATATCATCAATAAGTCTTCAAGCGGCCAAGGACCTATAATGAAAATAGCTTGATTGGCATTGCATGATGTTTATAAAACATTTATTTGATATGAATATTGTAATTGCAGTATTCCAAAAAAAATGATTGTACTTCCTCAGACAGCTTAAGTGAGTCTAGTACGGATGACACAGCTTTGAAGTGCCAACAGCTCGTCAATTCCATGAAAGTTTTATATTTTTCACATCAGATAGAAAGTGGAATAGAAGAATCGCTATGCACTTTATTCCCGTGTCCTAAAGCGTGAATAATGAAGTATTATTCACGGTCGTTAGATGGAATCACGTAATCGGAGTCTAGCATGAGGCAGACGGAGAAATGGCTACTGTAGGAATCTTAAAAAGCTTAACATCATTATGGACAGATCATTGACCCCCCTGAAATACTTCCGTTAATTATGTATAACCATCTACTTGAACAGAAGACTGAGGCTAAACGCCTCTGCAATAGAACAGAGAGAAAAATATATTTAAATAACGGTTTTAATGTAAAAGGGATTTATTCAGCTGTAACTAAGATGCATTACCGCACAATCATTTTATGTCATCACTTATCGTCATCGCTTGCAACTCGGAAGCGAATTTACAGTGGACCTGAAGAGAGCTAATGGACGTGGTTATATTGTCCGGCAATTTCACGATTAATTTAATTTCAAATTAACCTCGACCAATGTGATACGATCAAAGAAAACTCCTCACATTGTCATCTGCTGTCCATATACGAGGGTAGACTTCACCAAAAATGTAAGGTATATTCATGATCATCAAGACATATCTTCTAATCTATATGTATGATATTGACAAAATGAAATGATGAGACCATGTCTGCTGGGGAGGCGACAATCAAATCTAATGGTTTCGCTAATGGTTGTTCTGATTAGTGGTAGCGCGCTAGATCGTTGAAGAGGTCGGGGGTTAAAACAAAACTTTGCATTTTGCAGCAAATTTCACTAATATACGGCACTCTTGACACATATTGGGGTTTCTGGGACAAGCCCAAGGAAACACCTCATGTGCCTCTCGACGCCATTTTGATAAGACCCACCTCAGTCTAGCGCAAAGCGAATACAAGAAAAAACTAGTTGGGAAAATAACATTCAATTGTTGTTGATTTGCGCCTTCGCTTGATAATTATCGGGGAAAGCGATGTTATTATATATACTTTATACACAAAAATAATACAATTACATACGTAACAGATAAGCACATTTGTGTTATAAATCACCATTAAAACAAATTAAATGAAAAAAAACTTTCAATGGAACTTTACTGACGTCCAAAAGAAAGTATACTTTCTTTTGGACGTCAGTATATTTGGTCGTATCACTTCTAAACGTGCGCCACGAATTTGCTTGGTAACACTCGGCTAAATCCGTAAAGGCCTAAATGAAATCGGACGCCACCCATTCCTACTGCCAAAAGAAATGTTCTCGCATGACGGCTCACGAGACACATACGAGTCCTGTCTAGTCACAGAGTAGACACGAATGTAATATATGGTCAAACAGCTCCTTTGACCAATGACCAGACAGTTCCATCAGTATAAAGTATTAAAGGTAGAACTCACTGGAAAGGACACATTAAAACAAAGAGAAAACAAAGAGAAACAGTGGATACATTAGGTTCATTGCATTCATGCCAGCACAACACGCCACAACTTGGAAAATACGTTTTAACAAGAAGACACTGTGGAACCCATTTAAAAAATCTAGAATTCACTTTGCTAATGGTTTTCATATAATATTATATTGTAAAACATTTGGAAAAATCACAGACCCTGCATTTAAACTCTAAACGATGCTTTAGTGTCATTGGCTGAATATAATATGTGAACAATGCCCTCTGGGAGTGTGTATTATTTTCTTGTTGCACAAATGAGTATGAAGTATATACGGGAGGAAATGCAGATATATATATATATATATATACACCCGCTAAAAAGTTAAGCACCATCGGAGTGTTATGTCATTGTTGACATAAACTTTCGGTTAAGCATCAGTTGCCACATGAAGTCCAGTTACAATGTAAAATCTGTATTTGTAAGATAGTAAAAGAGTACTATACAGATGAAAAATGAAGACATGAATCGAACATTTCATATGTTATTATCAACGTTTCCATGCTGGTATTCAATTCAAATTCAATCGAGTAGAAATTATGCTCCTGTACCATAAGCAGTCAACTGTTTATGATCGTAAAGGTGATGAATGATTTGCAAACCATCTGTTCTTGTTCACACGAATGGGTGTCAGTATCGGGTATAATCACCTCTCGCACGGATACAAGTTTCAACACGCCTTCTCATACTGGATATTAGTCTTCTAATTTGCATCTGAGGAATATTGTTCCATTCCTCCCGGAGTTCCCTAGCTCGCACCTTACGGCCTAACACGTCCCATAAATGTGCAATGGGATTCAGATCGGGACTTCTTGCCGGCCAAAGAAGAATGTCAATGGGGTTAACGTAAAGATAATCCCTTACTGCATGGGATATGTGGGGCCGGGCATTATCATCCATGTATATGGGACGGTTTGCCAGCGGGTGATTGTCGAAATGAGGCACAACTTGTCTTTCAAGGATCTGATTTTGGTAGCTTTGTCCACTGAGGTTGCCTTGGACTTGGACAAGATCAACCTGACAATCATAAGAACAGCAACCCCAGACCATTACAGATCCACCACCGAAGGTAATTTCTGGCTGGATGTTGTGTTGATGGTAGGCAGTTCCTCGTGGTCGCCATATCCGGGCTCTGAACTCTCTTCTCTCTGAACTCGACCAATGAACTCTCCTCCATGTCCGGATATTCCAGCCGCGTCTTGTGGTGTACCATTGCAACCGTTCGTGCATATGTCTCGGGGTTAGGAGAGGACGTCGAAAAGGACGACGTGAAGCGAGTCCATCTGATTTCAGTCTTCGTTTCACCATGCTGAGGGACACTCTGGCGTCTTGCCACCTGCCTCTAAGAGTTCGACTTGCCGATCTCGGAGTCCCGTGTGGCAAGTCTAACGAGCAATCTGTCGTAACGAGCACTCGTTTTTCGGGGTCTTCCACTTCGTTTTCTATCTTTAACATCCCCAGTCGTCCTGTGCTTTCGACGACTGATGACCGTATGGTTAATACTGAGTTGCCTCCCAATTTCACTACATGACATATCAGTATTATGCGTACCAATGACTTGCCACCGTTCATTGTCACTGGTTCGTCGTTTGGCATAGTTGGACAAGATAAACGAATCGATTTCAGACTGTGGTGACGTTATTCAATGACACGTTAAAACCTGAAGATTTTAAAACGTAGGCATTAATTTCCATCCCAAAATGTCTTATTTATGGGGAATGTGGAAGATGTCTTTTGCTTATTTCACTATTTCGTCGTTACTTGAAGCGGTTGAAAATTGTAAATATGCCAGAAGATCGTTTGCCTAAGAAGGTCTACCACCCTATAACATGGTTGTTTATCTTGATGATCTTGGTAAGACTACATGGGCTTTGTCTGTTAGATCATCACGTTTTACTCAAGCTTTCGGATGTGTCCGGATATCACATGTAAACTGTTGGCAATGTGGATAAAACAGTTTCATATTTGCGCTATTGATACGGTTCAGCAAAACTGGTGCTCAACTATCAATGACAGCTCACGATGTGATGTACATTGTCAGTTTAAATTAGCTTTTGAATTAGAGTGTGAATCTTATCTACTAATTTAACTTGCATTACTATATTCGTGATGCATTTACACCTTTAAGTAAGGTGTAAAAAAAGCGAGAGAGAGAGAGAGAGAGCAACAAAGTAAGTACATGTGTTAATGGTTGATAAGTATCACTTGATCAGAGGACGATGCTTGTCTTAATTAAATCAATATATTCAGGTAAAACCACAAGGTCATTCAAACTTTCCTCCGTTACTTTCTCCGAAACAAATTTAATTTATTGCATGGTGGACTCGCCTTGCTTCTGGCAAATTCAGAGAACTGGCTTTAAACCACATTTAAACTTAATTTCCTCACAGAAGAATTGGACATTTTGTCAGAAACGAACCAAAGCTTATAAAGTTTACTGACATCAAACAAATCCGATAAAACGATTGCATTGGATGTACGATAGTCAATAGAAATAGATTTTTCTTTTTCAAGGCTTTGTCCGATGAATACTAGTTCTAATTCCTAATGTCGATGAGACTTCGTCCTCGGTAAGTTGGTCCAACGAATTGGTCTGCATAGCACGAAGGTCACAAACCTTAGGAGTTAAGTTGATGTCGATCCCCGATGATAGTTGAATTGGTGATCGATTCTAGTTGCATGTACTCAGACCTTCAAGGGTTCGCCCTGTCTCACACTGAGACACTGACAATTGTGTCACTTTGGGCAAGTAGCCTTGCTCTTATCTGCCTGAGTTCATCCAGCTGAAATTGGGTACCCGATAGGAGAGATGCAGTGATATGATGCCAACAAGCGCCTAACGGGCAGTTTAGGTTTCATACTCCCTTCAGGCCCGGGGGGGGGGGGCGCACAGGGGGCACGGGCCCACCCCTTAGCTCGCCCTTAAATATTTTTGACATGTTAGCAGCAAACCAACCCCTAAAATATTACAAAACTTCGTGAAATATACAGAGAATGCGCCATTTTACATGATCATTTTTCAAAATGTTCTAAGGGAGCATGCTTCCGGACACTCCTAGAAAATGATTATCTTTCATCAGCTATGTTGTGTTCCCTCTTTACGCAAATCCTGGATCCGTCCATGCCCTTGGTATCCGAGAGCCGCTCAGTCATCGGGAGGGAGGAGTGTCCAAGACTGTTACGACAACTGGACGGCTCTCGGTTAACTCCCTTGGGAGTTAAGAAAGTTTACGGATTGTGCATTTTCCCAATGACCGGGATAATAATAATAATAATAGATGGTATTTATAAGGCGCAATTCTTACAATCAATAACTCATTGCGCCATCTCACATCAGTTATTCATTCATTCATACATACATACGCATGCACGCGCTTTAAACTTGCTCCTCGTGCCCGGAGTTTGGCGCGATATAAGTATCTTCCTCCTCCCTCGCCTCCTCCTCCTCCTCCTCCTCATTATTAGTATTCCATCACCATGGAAGGAACTCGGCATCTGGTTCTAGCGCCATTACTGAAGACACCGGAACCAGCATGGGAACCTTTCTCCAAACTACCCTCTAAAGTAGACCTGGAAATGCTTAACAATGTTATCATTGCATTAGCCATGGAGAGGGAATCGATTGTCCTTAGGTTTGCATGTTAAGTGCTTCGTGTATATGGCTGAAAGTGCCCTGTCATGTTTTACAGTGTTTCAAACGGTCAATGGCATTTATTTATTACGGATCGATCAGTTTTATTATGTTTTATTATTTGTTGTTTCTTATATCGTATCTCAACTTCCTGTATAATCATTACTCTTCCCTCCAGATGTATGGATTTGTTCTTACTATTGATGAAAATAGCAAACGATCCATCAGATTAGCTCCCTTGTCTTACAGTAAACTGACACCTATGGCATCAAATTCATTGCTTCAAAGATACACGATACACTGTTAAGGACATTGAACAATCATATTCTACCATACATGTGCATCTTATAATCAATAGATAATCCATACACACCCCATTTTATATATATACTGCCGGGCAAAAGAAACGATACCAAATGATTTCAGTTATTTTCCTTTACGTCTTTCTGTCATAGTTGATCAA